>WTSP01004416.1:0-35893 GCA_025331215.1 Actenoides lindsayi | reverse complement strand
TGGAGGGCGGTGATAAGACAAAAAGGCAGGGCCGCTGCTGTCGAGGAGATTTTTTGTAGTCTCGGATCGTGTGGGGGGGGGGGGGGGAAGGAGGAAACAGACTAGAAGTAAATAACAATTTTAGTTATTCCCCCTGTGTCTTCCATCTATAAAGTTGCCACACAAAGCACAGCAGCTAAGTTTATTTACAAAATTTTTTCAATTCAAGATGTTACTATATTTTAATGATCTAGGAGAATAACTTTTTCCTGAAAATCCTGATTGCAAAGGCTCTTAGATATTGTAGAAAACCAGAAGTCACACAGAGTGTGCCTATATTTCATCCATTTGTTCTCTGTGTGCTTTACCTAGCTGTGTCACTGTGCAAGCTCCAGCTACTACTCACAGATTGAAATACTATTCTCAGAATATTACCTTGATTTTTTCATTGGCAACTTTCCTCAAACACATAGCAAAGAAAGTGTGCCTTTATCTAAACCATACTTGGATCTTACAAAAGTAAGACATTACTATGTAAGACATCTGTTTAACTCTGTAGTACAGCCTTTTAGTGGAAAAAATAAAACTGTAAAGGTATTTTCAAAGTATCTTGAAGACAATTTTCTATTAAACCTATATCTGTTCTGAAAAAAGAACAGATCCCAAGGTATTTTGTGGCTATGATGGATAATGACGCTCTTAGGAAAGAAAGAAGAACCTATCAGGCTACTAAAATCCACAATTAAGTCACTTTGCATCAGCTGATCTGTTGATAACCAGGTGTGTATGAATGTATCTCATGCCAATGCAGAGTACTGTAATATAGATCACCATCTTTTCCATGCCCAACTAAGCAAAATCCAGTTGTATCTGCTACTGACTAAGGCTAGTCACACAGCCATTAAAGGCAACTATGATATATAAAAACATGCTCAGAGAGCTCTTTCCTAGACTCTGCTCTCCTTCTACTACTGTAAGTCTGGATTAATCCCTCTGAGGTCAAGTGAACTTTCATGGAATTTCTTTTCATCTAGTGTAACTTTTTTAGCCGAGAGGAAAATGAATCCTCCTTTTTTTTTTTCTTTTTTTCTGTTGAGTACCATCTCTGACATACAGAAATTAAACAGCTTCCTAAAAGAAAGGTTTAGTTGAATGCTCTCACTATCAAGAACTGCTGTATTTCTGTGGTCTATGTTTTGCAAGAAGGACTTGCTAACTCCAAGACCCCACGACCTCAAAATCTCTAAAGCTGTGTTGCAAACTTATGAAATCTTCAGCTTTTTATGGTTTATTCTGAATAGAGTGTGTTTTGTGGTATGCCACAAGTGAAGTGTCATGGAGGGAGAGGGGAGCAGATATTGAGCCTATAATTACTGTTCTCTGGGATCTGTTCTGAAATTTATGAACAGAGCCTTTTGAGTGAACTTACTTGACTTTAAATACTTTGGAAAAAGTGTAGCAGTCCACTGGCACAGAGGTTTGTTCACCGACTTTCATTATCAAGACACCTTTTGTGAGTGCAAGTTCACCACCCATCTCTGTGCTGTACCCAGTTGAGAAACTGGACATTAACAGAGATGAGATACAGTTTTCTTCTCCTTTTCTGGAGTCCTGGAATGAAAGGGAGCAGTAAGGAGAGAGCTGTCATTGTGGAGATCCCTGATGGCCACTTTTGACAGTGTGATGAAGCAACTACACTGCACATGCTGCAGTGCAATCGCCACAAGAGAAAGTACTTTCAGACAGAAAATGACATATACTCATTTGCTGATTAGTGTGAGAGGAATTTTAGAACTCAGAAAGCATAAGTCTGTGTGCAAGTGCTAACATGGGTATTTTATGCTCCCCTGCCTCCATATTGATTTTGCTGACTCAGGCCATCTCAGATTCTGTTGATCTTTTCCATTGAAAATGGATGACTGATTTTTTAATACTCTGATGGAATTGTGCAAAAGTATACCAAAACTACTTGATTGATCAGACAGCTTATTTTCTGAGACTTTATATTTTGGTAAGGATGCCAGTCTCTCAGACTCTGCCAAAAGAGAGATCTTCTGTTTCTTGACCCTTTCTTCTTGTCTCTTCCCTGTCCCTCAAATGTGTTGGAGCACAAATACTTTTGCTCTTACTTTTTTGATGGTTTTGGGGGATTTTTTTTTTTGTTTTTTTTTTTTTTTAATTTGATATTGTAGGCTTTTTCTGTGAACAAAATTACAAAACTCTTTTGTGAATGTGATGAGCACTATAAAGCTTCTAAAACATGTTATGGCAGGATATGTAATGTCATTTCTTAACATTAATTTTGTTACTGATTCCTAGATTTTTGATCTATGAAAAAACTTGCTACAGAAAATTTGTCTTAGATTTTTGGGTGTAAAATGATTTTGATAAATGAAAACTGGACTGATATATGCACTAATCTGAGGTGTAAAATGCTATTTTATCTCTATTGTAAGAGGTTTTGCACACTGAATGTAATGGGGATCCAAGCTGTTAAACATTATATTTAAATTTATGAGTTTACAAGAAAAAGTTATAAACATTCAGAAAAGTTCTATGGCAATGCCAATTGCCAAAACCAAACTTTACTATTTTGTAACATCTAAAAATTATGTACAAAAGCACTAAGAATCTAACTCAAAGAGAACGTACCTAAGAGAAAGTGTCTATGAAAGGCCCTTTTCAGTTTACGGAGGACCTAAAAAGGTGTATAGCATCGTGTTTTGTTCCATTTAGCTCCTAGAAATAAAAATCAATAGAAATTACAGAAGTTAATTGAAGAGATGCCAGCATTAGCCAGACACCAATATTCCACCACCTTGGTTAAGTTGCAGCTACATAGTTCTCTAGTTGAGTGTTTTCTTCAAACCTTTTCTCCTTATTGCCTGAAATTCGTTTCTCTGATATTCATCTATTTCTTGAATGCATGAAGGGTTCGCAGTGTTTATTTTAATCCCATATAGGACACATTTCTAAAAGTCTATCTATGTTGCTCCTTCAGTGCTCTGTGGGGCCATCATCTTGACTTTTCAAGCAATGAAATATGGTCAGAAAAGATTTAAAGAAATGTAGTTACGTTTTAATAGTATAGTAGGGAATGTGTTAACTCCAGCATATGACTATAGAATGGACCTGGTAACCCCACATTTTGTGTGTTTATAGACATCAACTTTAATGGTCCGTTGTGATAAATAAGAAATATTAAAACTCTAATGTTATTAGTCTCGCCTGCCTGGACAGTCATTTACAGTCATCAGAGGGCTAAAAGTTAAAGGTCAGGCCTAGGAGAGTTAGAAAATGTGCTGTTCTGCTAAGCAGACTCTGAACACAGGGAATGGGCTGCTCTGGGGACTGGAGGCCACAGCTGATTTTTTCTGCTGTTATTGTTGTTCCTGGCCTGGGGTAAGTTTATGCACAACCCAAAGCAGTTCGAATGAAATATTCTCCTTTCTCCATGTCAAAACAAATGTGCACATGACCCACTAGAGGGTTTCTTAAATTGCATATATTTCCCTATTTTTTTTACCTAGTATATTTACTAGAGAAAGACTTTTTTTGTTTGATCAGTGCTTTCCAGGCAGGCTGTTAAATCTAAAGGAAGGATTTCCAGAAAACTGGGTACTTACCAATGTGCTGAAGTTCCCGTTACTGCAAAATCCATTTTAGCATCTGGGTACTGCCACCGCCAAGCATGTGCTGCTGCCTTTGGGGATCAGCTTGAGTGTTGGCTTTGGTAACTGGAGCAAATCAAAAGTAAGGACTAAAAAAGAGCACTGTCAGCAAGGCAAGTGGCAAAATTACCGATGAGTGAATATTCTTACTGTAGAGAAGACAAGGGTCCATTTTACTTCCCTTAATGTTTCCTTAATGAAGCTATGTCTCTAAATCCAATCTATTTATTTCATCACTAGAGGTCCAGAAGCAGCTTCTATGAAAGCATGAAGAAGAGTTTCTCTTTCCCAAAACCCTGATGCAAAGATGAAGATGGTGTAGGTAAATTAAGGTTGTTTTAAGTCACTTTTACATACGTCATTGTGGGAACTGGCTCAATCTGAAATAACACCTAGTGCGAGTGTCATCAGAGTGGGACCTCCTGTGACATATCTAATGCTTTCTGTATCTCTCTGCCCCTCTTTCTCATTAGCTTTTGATTGCTGAAAATGAGGGAACAGTACAACTTTGTCTGGTTACACTGCTGATATACCCTTCCTGTGAGAGCTGGGGAAGACTGCTGAGACATCCCTTTCCATGAGTTATATCTTTTTCAGTGAGGTCAGGGAGCTGATTACATCCTTTTAAGGTCTCTTTAGTCTCATGGGATGGCATGTAGAAAGCCTGGAATAACTGGGAATAGAGCCAAAGAGCAGGAAGCCAGAAGAATAACTACTGACCAAATTTTTGGTCATGCCATCAAAGATACTGTTTCAGAGTATCCTTTGTGAATGAGGGACAGAAGTGTCTCATTACATGTTCTTTAATCAAATTCAAATGTTCAGATTAGGACAAACACAGAACTAAGATATTTGCCACATGTTCTAAACTTACACACGAGCTGGTTCTTGCTTTTTTGTGAAGCACCTAGGCATTTTTAGCATCAGGCTTCTGCTGTTTGTGAAACTCAGAATGAAGCAGCCCCAGACACTGCCTTACATAAACTATGTGCCTGGTACAATGGACTGCTGCCACTGTTGTGTTTGTAGTAGCAAGATTTCCTTTCTGACCTACTTTTCTGCTGTGCACATTGGGCCAGGCACTCTGGAGCATTAGATCATTTTATATCATTCCTGTGCCACAAAGCTGCCCTGCACTGCCTCAAGCAGACAAGGAAGGATCCTGTCAGCCTAGAGGGATCCACAAACTACTCAACAACTCTGTTGTCTTTTTTTCTTACTGCAGCCAGCAGAGCAGATGTACTTGGTGTGCTCTAAAACAGACAATAGCTCCTTAGATGTACAGTCATTCTCCAGGCTGCTTCACATGAGGCAATGACCTGGCACACAAGACTAGGAATATAAGAATGGTACTCACATACAGGTCACTGCATAGCACATCTTGGCCATAATTGCCCTTGGCAAATATATATGGAGGGAAGTAATACTACTGTAGACAGCTTGGGCAGACATAATGAAACAAAAGTGAATTTCATAAAATATAAATAATTGTAGAATATGAAATGTGCAGGAATTGATTATACAAAAGTCTTTATAAATGCTGGATGCAACTCTGTTAAAAAATAGAATCAATGTCTATGAAGATTTTCAAGTAGGAAGAAAGGGTAAGGACAGGAAAGACCCAGTTGTATATCTGCATCTGAGTCTAGGTAGGTATCTAGGAAGAAGGTCTGTGATCTAGACTTGCAGACTCTCAGAGTTATGAAGTCAGTGCCTCTTTCTGTCTCCCTCTTAGAGCTATTCTAGACAGCACAGATACCAATATCTTAGTCTTCTTAACAATATTAAATAGTGAACATTAATTCCATACCATAGAGAGCAAAATTCCCTACCTATAGCTTCTGCTGTATATTATTTTTTTGTAATCACCATGTTAAATTACATCATATTTACTAGAGACAAAATTTCATGTTCTGTTATGCTTAATTCCTTGCAGGATGGCTGATAGAGCCTATTAAATATGCCACCACATTGTTACAAGATTAGATACAAGAGCTGTTTAATTATTTCATAGGAAAATAAGAGTCTAATTAGCACGCTGCAAGTAGCTTGCTGGGGTTGCTAGGGATGAGTATGGTATGCATATGTCAAATTTTCATCCTGCTTGCTCTCCTCCTCAGTGAAATGTATATTTCCCTGAATCACCCTGCAGACCCCTACCATGATACCCTCAGACCTGTATACACCCAGCCTGGTGAGAGCCCTGGCAACCTCTTTATAGCTGGGACTTCTAGTTATTGCAATTGTAATTTGCATTGTAATTTGTGTGTACCAAGAGACATATGTGTTGCCCATCCGGCCTGAACCAAACACAAGTTGTCAGCTCAGAAGGACTGTGCCATAGGTACTCAGAGAGCAGGATGCTGATAGGGAGCAGGATGCTGCCTAGGTGGGAAAGTGAATTTAATCAGGCTCCTCCACACAAAGAAGAGAGTAGAGAATGGGAACTCTCCCATCAGAGCAACACAGGGACATGGTTTCCTTGCCAAGGGATTCCTGTTTGACTGAGAGGAAGAAAACAACAGCAGGGGAGAGGCTCTCAGCCAAAGACAGGCTAGAGGACAGCTGATCTTAAGCACATCCTGCAGTGACGAGAGAAGTAGGACAAGGAAAGCATGCAGGTGATCAATCATGTTTTGCCTACATCTCCTCTGCAAGTGCTATTTAGCTTAAAGAGTGCCTAGGTTAAGAAAACCTCCTGTAACACTCACCATATGTGCTTATGTACATCCCAAGCTGTTGATGAGTGTCCAAAAAACTGGAACTTGGCAAAAAGAGACAGTCTCTTCGGGTGACTGAGCAGGATTTCACTGCCCAGAGTGATCTGTTATCCCATTTCTGAAAAACACCCTCAAGAGTCTGTGCCTTAGAAGTCAAGGAAAGAGACAGTTTTGCAATGTACTCAGATTATGGAAGTTTAAAGAGTTCACAGACCCAGTGTGGTATGACCTAAACATAAGCCCTCACAGCTAGATACTTATCAGAATGTTATCCTGGCCATGGAAGCTACTTGGTTCGGTTATTTTGATCCTGACAGATCTATGCAAGCCTGGATCTGATTTAGACATTTTTGTCAGACATATTTGAGACAGAAATGAAAGTTAAGGAGTTAAAATCAGACATGCAAGAGAATCCTTAGAAAAGTTACCAGCATATTTCATGTACCTGAAAATTTGTAAACTTCAACTTTTCTGACAAAATATTATTTTTCTCTCTGTGACTGTAGCTGATCAGAACATCTAGAGATTATTTTTTTTTTGCCTATGTAAAATACTTTTTCACAAATATGTGAATAGTCTATACCTCAGAACATCGTAACTTTCACAACCAGGTCTGTCTTCGGATTTTCTAGTCACACTTTTGACATTGTTAAATTGAGAAGCTAGATATAATCTGCTGATGTTATCCTAAGTGTCAAAAGCAGTCCTGTAGCAGCTTCCTATGCCTCTCTGGGAGGCCTGCTCAAAGAACTCCCAAAGACCCCCAAAATCACCGGTCTCACGTACAGGTATAATGTGCTCCAAGTAACGTACCTATTGCCTGACAAAAACATAGGTGTGATTATATGGACATTTTGCCAACTGCAAGGTTAGGCCTGGCTGCTTGTGTCAGATCCTACAGCATGGTTTACCACTTGTTTGTGGGGATGCAAGACAAACTAATTCACTGAAATTATCGGAACTGGAAAAGAAGAAATCAACCTGGTCTCTGTTTCCCAATTATTTTTTTTCCCACAATTTAGGTGTGTGTGCATGTGTGGGGTTTTTTCCTTCCCCTCAAATTTGAATCATTTCAGCAATCTGATTGACAGAACGACCTCAAATGTTAGGAGGGACTGTTAAAGATCAGGGGGGCAGGAATGAGCAGATGCTGGAGGAGAGGGGAAAGGAAACTTCATAAATTCCTTTGGCTCAGAGAATAATGTTCTATGATTTCTGTGTCTCCTAACAGACGGTGCCCTTTTCAACAAGCTAGAGGACAAACATGATTGCAGATGACCAGAGCATTAACTTCCAAACTCTCAAGTCTGTTTCCTCTCCAGCACCTGGCAGCACCAAAGTTTCTGTTGCCAGAAGTCAAAACCACAGGCTTACCTTGTGCTGTTTGTCAAACAACCTGTTCAACTGTTCAAACCAACAAAGAAAGGTGTTGTATAGAAATAGAACAAGCTGTGTGTCTCATGGCTAGGTGATGATTAGGTTGTCTGCATAATTGCTGGAATACAAAAGGCTATGAGAACTACTCAGGGTTACCAAGTACTTTCTATTTCCCAATTCCTTTCAAGTTTACTTGTAAAGATAATATTGCCTACCCACTTACAGCCTCAATGCTTGCTCAATTACAAATCCCATTAAAAGGAAAGGGCTTGAGGGAGTAAAGTTGACAAGATTTGTCCATAAATACCTGTGGCTTTGACAGCTGAATAAAGTTCGCATTACTTTTTGGATTTGTCAAAGAATATGTATGTACTTGAATCTTGGGTATTGAATGGCAATGTGGTGTGTAGTGTTATGTAAAAATAACTCACTATTACCTATTTAGACATATGGTGCCAGTCCTATACCAGGTGTACTTGAGACTAAATACTGTTCAGGACAAACTTAGGTAACCCAAAGGACGTTTCATAACCATATGTGTTTCCTTCTTTCCTCTTTATCCCCAAGTTGAACCCTTCAGTTGTTTCCTATTCCAGTTCATTTATTTCCCTGTTTTTCTGACTCTGAATTCTTCCTGTACAGATTTTATGCCCTTATGGAAGACTTCAGAATGGTCAGGATCAATAAATCCCTCTGCAGAACACTTCACCTTTGCATGCTGAGTTGCTTTTTAGTGTTTTGGGGAGGGATCTTGACCATTGCATCTGAATTTTTGTGAAATAATTACACTGATGGTTCTGGTTTCTAGTGTACAGTACATAGATCTGCAAAAGCTATTGGGCAAATTCTGCTCAGTCATTCACCTCCGATCAGCATCTCTCAGATCATTAATCATATATTATAAGCTTTAATAGACTAAGCATTTTAAATACATCTGCTGAGTCTCAAAGGATAGAGTGCAGACCTTGCATTTCAGAGATTTTTATATCAGAGCAGCACTACTGTTGGGAGAAAAAATGACCCAATAAAAAAAGCTTTGCCTATCCCTCTGGTTCCAGAGAGACCTTCCATGATGCAAGAGAGGATGATCATGCAATTTTTTTTTTTTTAATTGGAGACTAAGGAAGTTAAGCTTACAAATTATTAACATGTCTCTTAGATACAGTGGTTGTCACCATCATTACTTTCTCAGGCAACGAGCCTGAAAGAAAGATCTGTTTTGCATGAATTGAGTGTGTGAATAAAACGCAGGTTTTGATCAGCACAACCTATCATGCATGCCAGAAATTCACTATAGGTGACTGGCTTTTTGCTTATTTAGTTTGTCTGATCCAGTCACTCAAACACATATTTTGGTGAAGGCTGTTTTTGCATGTTTTTCACAAAAGAGATAAAATTAGATTTTTCTCACATTTTAGGGAGGTGCTATGCCAGACTTTGAATCTAGATCTGAGTTACTATAGTGAGTCATATATATCGGTCTGTAAATACACCTTTGCACTTGTTACCCATTCACTTGTGGTTATGTTTTTCCACTGGATACTTCACTGTGTAGCAGTCATTTCTTAGATTGTACAAGGGAACACTTTCTCCGTGGAAAAGGAGCATGGAGCATGCAGGTTTTTAGTTATGTCTACAGGTTTGTTTCCAAACATATGGCAATGGGGAATGTCTGGCTACAGAGTCTAGGGATGCTTTTGCCTGTGTCATGGTAAGGATGAGCCCTCTCAGTGCTTGAACTAAATGCTTTTTTTTCTGAACCTCATACTTACCCCTTTGCATGTAGAGTGCAGTCAGAAAGTTCAGTAGCTGATGTGTCCTGGTTAACTATATCTTAGCTGTTTGAACGTGCTTTACCTAAAAGGTGTGAAATCAGGATGAATTCTGCCTTCTCCCACACTTTCTTAGGAAGCACTCCAGTTGCCAGGCTGTGTAGCGTGATTGCGATGTAAGTTGTAGCTCCATTTTCTGAAAATATAACAAAGCAGCAGCTGAAAACTGGTTGTCTTCACCACTAAGGTGAAGACCCACTCTCCTCTTCTCCAAGTGATATTTAAGAGGTTCATCAAGGATGGAGGCAGCTAAAGAGCCACTTTGGAAAACCTTCCAGCCTGGGGTAATTGGCTAAGATGAATGCTTGTGAGGTGAGAGACCCAGCTGTGAATCATGTCTCTTCTGATTCAAGGCAGTGTCTGGTGGCATAAATTTTTCCCACACCAATTGGAAACTGGGGGGACTCAGTCTTCAGCATCCAGAGTCCTTGTTCGTGGAGCAATTCCAGGTTTATGGTGTGGTTCTTCAGTAGTGGAGTGCAAAGAAGGGCTCTCTGGCATGGCAAGGTAGGTGCACGGGTGTGGGATATCACTAGTGCCCTCAGGCAGAGGGACCTGGTACTTCCATGTGAATGCTCTAGTACATGGACAAGGAGGAAAAGGTCAGCTTCAGGGTTACTGCTCTTTTTGTGTGCTTTTCATATAATAATTGAACAAAATGTCTCATACTCAGCCAGATTTTTAATATATGATGACTTTTATTCCTGGTGTTTTGTATTTGTTAGGAAAAGAGGTAATAAAATAAATAATTTTTAAAAAGTCAATGTAACCCAGACTCATTTTCCTTTTCATCCCCTCCCTGCATTTCTCAGTTTGGTATTGAAGACATCGATTATTCTTCCAGACCTTTGAGGCCTGGACTAGAGCCAAGAAAATGAATAAAAAAGTAAACAGAGGCAAAGAAAAATAGAACAGGGACACAAAAGCGGGTTCCTGGCAGAGCGTGGAATTGAGTCCTCTTGCTTTCTGCAGAATCCAAGCTTTCCTTAAAAGGGAAACTGAAGGAAATAGGTCAATTCAAATAACATTAAATAATGTTATATGAAAATGTATCTCCCTCATCTTTAAGCTGTGAGGTGACACATGCTTTTGAAACCTAATTTTACTGATTAATGTCTGTGATGTGTGAGGAGCGCCTCTGGGATCTGAACAGTGTTCCTGACTTGGTGTGACAGTTTTTCTAACAGCTTTCTCACCATATCTTCTCTCAGCTGTTTTATTCTTTTCTTTCTTTTTTTTAAAGGAAACTTGAGTCATTGCCACTTTTTATTCGCTCTTCACTGCTTTAATGGGATCTTCCTTCTCTTCCTGTTTTATTTTGCCTCTTTTCATTTTATGGGAATTTTCTTCTCTTCATATAGTTCCAACACTTTCTCACCTTCATTCTCACAAGTCAAAAAAACTAAAGCCTTATGCTATAGCATTCTGAAATGAAACTCTAGTGTAACACTCCTGTTTCAAATGCTCCTCGGGAAAGAGAAAGGCAGCTTTATTTTTTTTAATTATTATTATTTCCCCCCCCCCATGGTTTTCAGTCCTGCTCTTGAGTTCAGAGTTCTGACATCATGCAGGATATCCTAGAAGAAGGTTCCTTTCAAATTCTTTTCTAAATATTTAAAAAACAGCAACTGTATTTCCTAATGGACTTAATGTAACAGCATCTTTTACAGAATGAGCACTGGGAAAGTGGTAGAGGTCAGTCTGAATGACAGAAAAGTGAGAGGGGAATTGGATTTGTTCTTAGAGAAATGAACAAGAAAGAGGGCTGTAAGATGGAACAAAATACTACTATTTACTTTCTGATACTAGTCTGTAGATAGATATGCTATAGACTCGCGTAACAGAAGCTAGTTTTAGTGCAGGCAGCAAAATTGCTCCGGATGAAAAGTGATTTTTCCCCATTTCTTCTGGGCTACTTTGTCCATTTATATTGATGATGTGAAATAGATCAAAGCATATCACATTAACAAAATAATAGAAAACGGAAAATAGCACTGAACATTCCTCAAAATCTGAAATTGAGATGCCTGTTTAAAGCTAAATCTTAGACCTACTGTCGTATAATATTACCTGTTACTAATTATCATGCTGTTAAGCTCTCAGCATTAGTTTTGTTTGCATTATACTTGTATTGCCACACCTGTTAAGAGCAAATAACTTTCCTGTAAAGTTTTACACAGCTGATAAATCCAAGTCCATTTGACTTTTCCCGAATGCCATTATTTTGAGGGGGCCCTTAAACAGAAGATGACCCTTAATTTCTCCATGGCTGTTGAGTCCATATTTCCTGTTTGCTGTGCTTCCTGGAAGCAACTTGTGTGTTTGTCTATTTCTTGCATGTTCTCATAGTTGTCAGCTTCTTTAGCCCCCATCTCTCACTCTGTCTACCTTGCCATTGAGGGCTCCCAGCTGAAGATCCTGCTCCCCTGTGCACTGTAGCAGGAGTGTAGGCTGCTGCTGGTGTCAGACAAGAGGTAACAGGAGTGATGCAAAAGGGAGCAATGTAATGGCTGAAGGTCCTTCATCTCCTTGACAAATTGGGCCTGGAGTCCTTGGTTGTGGAACGTGGGTGTGTCTGAAAGAGGAATAATTAGTGATAAACAAATTGTGCTGATCTCAATCTCCAGAGGGAAAGGTGCCCTCTGAGGGTGGACAGAAGCACTGTGATAGTACCAGTACACACAACTGTAAAATGGTGTTAACTCCATCAGTAAATCATGGAATCGTAGACTCATAGAACGGTTTGGATTGGAAGGGACCTTAACAATCATCTAGTTCCAACCTCCCTGCCATGGGCAGGGACACCTCCTACTACACCAGGTTGCTCAAAGCCTCATCCAGCCTGGTTTTGGGCACATCCAGTAATGGAGCATCCACAACTTCCCTGGGCAACCTGTTCCAGTGCCTTACCACCCTCAGAATGAAGAAATTATTCCCAATTTCAAATCTAAATCTACCCTTTTCCGGTTTAAAGTCATGACCACTACAAGCCCTTTTGAAAAGTCCGTCCCTAGCATTCTTGTAGGCCCATTCAGATATTGGCAGACCATAATAAGATATCCCTTTGATGTGACCTGTTAAGTCTGATGGTAACCTACAATCAGCCAAAGCAGACAGTAAAGAGAAGCCGTAGAAGTAATTACAGAGTTTGATCTGCCTCTACAAAAGAATACTGGCTTAAATGGTGGAGATTTTTCCAGGTAAAATTATAGAAAATATGGTTTGGATCTCAGGAGTGAGGAACTCTGCAATTTTCAGGCTCATCTCAAGATTTATTGTCCTATTCTTAGAGCACTTTTAAAATTTTATGTTGAGTATCTTATTGCGTGAAGACCTGTTTGGCATCTACACTACAAAAACCGCCATTCCACTTGTTTTTCTGAGATAACAGGTAACGAGGTAAGTTGTCCATATGCTAAATTTTCCTTAAATGTGAATTATATATTTTTTTTTCTTCTGATATGGTAATTCTAATACTTTGAGCTGTGGATTCAATTCCCTGACATTGATTAACAGAATACTTTCTAGTTATTAATATTCTGTGTTGGTTATATTTCTTGAAATTCCAGTTCTGAGAAGTGTTCAAAGAGGGCGCTAGACTGAAGCTATTTGACAGGCTGGCTCCGGCAGCAGGAAAATCGTCACCAGGTGGCACTCACGGACCGCGCAAAATCCCCATCTTGCTGACTCTATGCAACGATGAAGATGTGTAGCTTAAAACCCGGTGTGACTTGCTTTAACCACTCAAGCACAGTTACCTTTCCTGGATAACGCATTTAATGTTTGGAATAAACCAAACATTATTTATCCTCTCTATTAGCATTTTCACTATAAAATAAGCCCACAGATCTTTTCTACTCCCTTAGCAGCCGTGTTAAAAACTTCATCCTTTAGTATGGTACATAGATTAACAACTTGAAGCTATGCCTGCTTTTTTATGTCTTCCCCACTATCAAACAATGGAGTGGAAAAACAATTATAGTGGAAGTGTATTTCAGAGGCATCCAGCTTGCCCAGCCACCTTCCCCTCATCCTCAGAAAAGAAACCCAAACAAAAAACCAAACCCCAAAATTCCCAAGATGGGGAGGAATGCTACACCTCCGGCTTTTTTTGAGAAATACATTCTGGAAATTAAAAATTAAGGCAGCCAGCTTTTCCCCCAATTACCATATAACCCTTCATCATTCATAGTCTTTCTCAATCCAACTCACATCATCTCCTCAACTTGGATTATGTTTTAAGTTTTATTTTGTTTTGTTCTGCAGTGGAAATAAGTTGTTGGATATGCACAGACAATTTTATGTACTGCTTTGCTAACAATAGTAATGAATTTAAAAGGACTATTGTCCCAATGTACATTCTGCTATGTCAGAGTTTTCTAAACTTTCTCACAGTGAGTTGGTGGCCTAAATAGTATCTTTATGAAAAAAATAGAGTTTGACTGCTGGAATTAAATGTACGCTAATGTGTACCTTTAAATGTGTACTAAGGCTTTTCATCAATAATTGTACAACTAACCCCAGTGACTACAGTTTGTAATAGTTAATATTTCCATAATATTAACTGCTAAGTTTGGGAAGATATTTTCCTAGGCAGTAAAAATATTATCATCTGTCTATTACAGTCTCTCAGGTACAACTTTTGAACTAATAGAACTAGAGAGTGCTTGGCAGAGTCACCAAGTTTTCTGCTTCTTCACCTTTGGGTTCCTGCTGTGACAGGATGGTGGGGCCAATAGCAGTATGATACTTGCTCCTGCCAGTCTGGGCATTGGTCTGGGGCAGCAACTCAGCTCTGTAGTTGCAGTGTTCGGCACACACCTGCCCATCTCCCACCCTTTGGTCACTACCACTGAGCATGTTACCAGCCAGATGTTAACATGGGCTGCCAATCTGATCACATCACATCTGAGATTAGAAAACATGTTCTAACATTGAAATATTTCAGGAATATCAATAACAGTTATTTTCTGGAGGTAATAGTATTTGAAAAAAAAACAAAAAACCCACATGTGTTTTTTCTGTGCTGAAGTATGGACTATGACTTACGATGTATGTGGAAAAGAGGGGAAGCTCCATTTCTTTAGAAATGTGTTTGTATAAGTGTACATTAAGCAGGGGAACCTCTATTGCAAAACAGAGAGATTGAAGGTTAGCTTATCCATTCACACTAGGATGCCAGCTAGCCTGGGAAGGGGTAAGCAACAGGGCAGCGATGAAAAAAATCCATCTTAATATGAATGCAAACTTAAATCATAGCTAATGGTATTCCTTTTCTTCCCTTTTGCCTTCTTTCTTCAGGTTTTTGAGAAGGAAACATATAAGTGGTTTTGCTGAACATATCACTTGGCTTTTCAGCTCCACTCCTGAATTCCTTCTCACAACGTATTTGCATTCTTGGCCCAAGCATGTGATACTAAACCTCAACAGTCATAAAGATCTCATTCAACAGGCATGGTATGGTATGGACTTGAGATTGTATTTATGAATTTATTAATTCTGATACATGGAAAATATTACATGTTAAGATTTCTTTATATTGTTTTGATAATTAGGAAAGTGAAGAGGTTATACTCCTGGCTGTTTCGTACCAGTTAAGATAGCATATGGCATTTTTCATCATGGCCATATGCAAGCAGTGGCATTGAATCTCCAGACTGCTAAATTAAGTCTGACAGTTGTTGAGATTAATGTGAACACTATTTGCTTATATTATATAAGACTAGATTATCTATTAGGGCCTTGCTTCCAAATATTCAGTGTGCTATATTTTGTTTATAGAAAGAAATGGTAATCAAACATTTGTCTGTCTAGTAAACCTACTTGTTGAGGGAAAACACCTATATTTACTGGCAGACAGGGGACAGACATTTATCTGGTTTCATGGTTGCTTTATCATAATCTTTGAATGTGTTTGAGGTGGTCAAATTTAAATTTGGATCAGGGATTGAAACACCCTAAGCAGTTTCATCCTGTCCTTATGAAGACAATAACATGTCTTGTGACATTACATCCTCACTTACTGGTGAGAGGATGTGGCTTGGTCTGTATAATTTGGGAAAGAACAGAATTTAATTTTCAAGAAAACTGGGAAGAAGAGTTACTCATTCAGAGCAAGGAAGACTACTTCAGTTTCTAACTCCTCAGGGCTTTTCCAGCAAAACACTTCCTGATCTACTGAATCTAGATGTGGTTTATGAAACAACACAAGCATTATGAATGAAGTAACATAAAAACTGAAGTTAGCTCCATTTATGAGTCAACATCAGTTCAACCTAGAATAGCACAATGCTCAGCACAGGAGAGTGTGAGACTTACTTAGTCCTGTAGAAACAGTTTACTGGAGTAGAGGACTCATTCTGCTACTTCTTTAGTGGTGCTTTATAGATCACAAGCTGAAAACACATAGTAACATCAGCGCATCTTCTTCCTTTATGTGCACTGGAGGTGCCTTTGGCAGTGCAGATATCATTGGACTACATCTGACCCCTGGAGTGGACAGACTGGGCCGTGTCATTGTGCTACATCTGACCCCTGGAGTGGGCAGACAGAAGTCATGCTGTCCAGGGGCAGAAATCATGAGCAATTGATTTCCCATCATTAGAAATTCTGAAAAGTACAAATGATAAAACAGAAAATATTCTTGTTCAGTCAAAAATCCTTAGCTGTAAACATTTGCCTTCGACATAAAATTGGGTTTCTGTGTGAACCTCTTCTCTCAATGTGTCAAAAATAATCCTGACTCCATTTCTTTTGGCCTTTTTTTCCATTCCTTTCATTAACCATTTCTCTGAACAACTCCTTTTAACAGAGCCACCATCATTCCGAATTATGATTTCTCCTCTGACTCAAGGCCCTTGTGAGGAGCATCTGAGGGAACAGGGATTGTTTAGCCTGGAGAAAAGGAGTCTGGGGGGAGGCTTTATCACTCTCTAAAACTACCTGACAGGACATTGTAGAGACATAGGGGTTGGTCTCCTTCCAAGCAACAAGTGATAAGACAAGAGGAAAAGGCCTTAAGTTGTGTCAGCAGAGGTTTAGGTTGGACACTAGGAAAATCTTCTTTACTGAAAGGGTTGCTAAGCAGTGGAAAAGAGAGGTGGTGGAGTCACCATCCCTGGAGGTATTTAAAAGACATGTAAGTGAGGTACTTAAGCACATGGTTTAGTGGAGGGATTGACAGTGTCATTTTAATATTTGGACTAGATTATCTTAAAGATCTTTTCCAACAGAAACAATTCTATGATTCTATGATTTTTATTCCCTTTGTTTTCTGGTACTCAAATTCCAGTCCACCTTGCCTTTGTTCCTACTCTCCTTTTGCCATCCTTTGCTTTTATTAAAAGCCCAGTGAGAGATGCTGTAGAATCAGGCTGTCTTGAGTGTGTAATTCTTTATTCTTCATTCAAATCTTGACAGCTGATTACTCATTATTATGAATGTCTATAGAGAGTAAGTATAAATAAAGAGTATGTAGTGGGGAGAGAAAAAACAAAACAAAAACTTCCACACAACCCCCTAAAAATCTTTCTTTTTTTTTTTTCATTTTCTGTACTGAAGCTTAAGTGATACTTTGTAAAAAAAAAAACCAAACCAGCCAACTTTATTTTAATTAAACAAATTATTCAAAAATTTGGTTCTAATTCCTGGTAGTCTTCAATGTAGATAAACTAACTAGATTATTCTGTGCTTTATTCATGTTTTTTTTTATTATACACATAATAGAAAATTAATAGCAAAATTCCAGATTAGGAGACCGTAACTGTATGACTTCTGGAGACCTAGAGCACAGGCCAGTGCTGTGTAAGCATCCTCAGAGGATTAGGTTTCAGCAACCTGATCCAGTGTATTGAAATGCTCAGCTAAGCCCTTTAGAAGTGCCTTGAGATTGCCTTGGCCATGAGAGATGCAAAGCATGTTTGACTGTGGTGCATTACTAGGGTCAATGGCTGGGACTTGAGAGAATAAGAAAAGAATGTGACATAGGCATAATTCAGTCATTCAACACTTAAGATAGGATTTGACAATATTTGGCCAGATGACTTGTTCTTAGAAGTGATTCTCAGAATCAACTGATTTTTGAATGCAATGTGGGCCATTATGCAATACTAGTCAAGGGTTCATGAGTCTTTGGGAAGGAATTTTAATGGAATCAATGCTTACCAAAAGCACGTGCACTTCTGCTGCCCAACAGGTGATTGTAATTCCTCTGATAGGCCTATCAGAGGAATGTGGATGTACATATGTCACACCAGTGTCCACAGACCTTATTTATGCAGCACCACTTTTGTGTCCGTGTCCAGTTTTCTTCTCACTGTATGTCCTATGCTGTGGAAATATCTCTAGAAAAAGGAAGTGAAACACTGCTGTACTTTACAGGTTGACAACCACATTCACCGAAAAGATGTGAGCAGGTCCAAGCAGGTTCTGTACAATCTATATAATTCTGTAGTTTGCGTACACTGGGATGAGTGTTCAAGAGACCTGTGATTCTATGAGCTTGCTTTCCATCCTGGTGAGCACAGCATGGCTGCAGTATTTTCTTCTCTGCCCACGCATTGGGACTATTTAATTCCTGATGCCATCTTTCAAGATAGATTCTACATGGTGATTTGTGGGGTGATGAATGTGCTCACTGAATTTCATATTTAGCTCTGTGTGACATTGTCTTATTTTTGTGCTTCATAACTATGTGTCTTCAACTGTAAAATAAAATCTTAGTGGGATCACTGAACGTGAAGACATTTAAAGCCAATTTAAGGTTTTGAGATCCATATGCAGCAAAGCTTGCTTTAGTTTTTTGTGGTAGTGACAGGGTTAGAAAGTTGAATCAAGATGCCAAGTAATAAATTTTAATTTAGATAATATTATAAAACAAGGGGAGACTATTAGGCTGACAGAATGTAAAAAGGTCAAGAATTCAAACATATGCCTTTGCACATTTTTATGATGTCAGGGAAAGAGTTGGGTTTTTTTTTTCCTTAAAGTGAGAAATAACTTTATGGAGGTAATAATTCAGTCATTTAAAAAATAAGAGCTTACCATAGGAACCTTTAATTTACAATGGGCTTCAGGGAAGGCAAATAATGTAAGTTTTTCAGCAGTAAATAAAATAGGAGCAAATAGTTTTTGCTTGTGAAATGGTTCTAGAGGCTTTTCTTCTGCAAAGATGATAAATAAGCAAGTTGTTTGTGGAAACAAGGAACATTTTCCAAGACAGTTACCAATATGGAGAAACAAAAAAGGGCTCGCTAAAATTTCCTGGAATATGCACAGCACCTTATTTAGGCAAATAGCAGTTAGTCAATCATACCTTGACTAAGTATGAACAAAAGTGTACATCCCTTACCTGATGTAAGGAAAAAGGCACATTTTCCAGACAAGATTTATTCATTTCCGGCTTCCACTTTTAATTAGCCTGTAACTACTTTTTTTCCTCAGTGGGATGTACATATTTTTTTGATGAGTCATTGGAAGATTCACCATTTTGAAAACACTGCATCTGTATCAGATCTTTAAGTCCATTATAACAGTTTCAGAAAACTGAATTTTAAAACTAATCAAGCTCATACAGATGTATAATAAAAAATTTGTGCCTTTACTCAAATGTACACAAACCAGTTAAATGTATTATCACCGGTGAATCAACACTTATTTAGACTTTATCCTGTCTACTGAGTTTTTTGGTTCTAATCAGTATGAAGATTTTGCTACAGAATACAACTGAGATGTCACAAATGTGTTTAAAAAGATGAAATTTGGAAGAATGATGTGATTTGGTAACAAGGTAATGCTTTGAGTATTTCCCCTTTCGGGTGAAATACCATACTGTTACGTCTAAAATAAGGAGGCAAAAAAATTTACAGGGCAAATTAATGACAACTTTGTATGACTTGACACTAGTCATAGGCATTCATTTGTTCTTTGAAGTCATGCAAGCAATTTCTCAGTCCTCCTCAGGTTGAGAAAAATCCAGTTGTAAGATAAACTTTTCATATGAGTTTAAAGAGTTCATTCATAAAGCAAGTCAAAACTGATTTAAAAAAATTAACAAGTCTCTGAAATATTCATCAGCCCTTACCAGAGCCACACCCTAAAGAAGAGGACAAAGTGTCTTTGTAGAAGCTTAAACATTTGTTTTTGAGGCACCCAGGATCATAATTTCCACATTGCACTGTCCTTGTCTTCATTCCCAGGTGTTTCAACCTACATTTGGGTAACAAATCCCAGATGTTGTAGTGGTCAACCAAATAGACCTGTGTTTTCAGCTCTCTCAGCTAGTTTGTAGCTCTTGCTAATTTAAGTGGATTTGCTTTTAGGGTCAGAAAGGTAAGTACATAGAGTCAGATGAAGGACTAAGACTGTTTTGTGTATAGCCAAACTATGTATGCTGTTAGGTCTTTTCCAAACTCTGTTTTTTTAATAGCTGCAGATTTGTGCAAACTCTTCATCACAGAGGTTGCTGATAGCTCTGGAGAAGAGTTGTTTACGTCTTCTGAGGCTTCCTTAGTGACCTGAAAATTCACAAAATTTGTAAGTATTTTACTGAAATGAGACATAAGCATTTTCTGAGATATTGTATTTAAAACTAAGTTATATTGGTATTTCAAAATCAGCAACTGTTTCAAGTAATATCAAAAGATTTAAACTTGAAGATTTGATTGATGCAAATTGGTGAAACACATCAATTAAAAGTTTTGTTCCATCTAATCTTATTTATTATCTGGAGGAAATTTATCACAAAAAATCCTGTCAGCTTCAAATACCATTGTCCCATTTGGGTAGCAGCTTTTTGCTATACCAAAACAAGAAACTAGACTTTATAATTCAGTTTCTTGAAGGAAATGAGTGAAATTAAGTCTGCGTCTACCTCATTTATTTAATTTCATATTGCTTTCATGCTCTAGGGTGGTTGAGCAGTATTTGGAGTGTTGCCAGTGTCCTATACCTTCAGAAATCTCACTTAGACACTTGCTCCTTGACTCAGAGTGAAGCTAAAAGCAAACTTCTTGCAGGTGTTCTTCAACTTTATTGCTATAAAAGCACCCACCAAGAAAATGTATTGAAGAAGCTCTGTCTTTACTACAGTGAATACTTATGAATTTTTTTATTTTTTTTTTTACCTACCATATTGTTATTTTGGGGGATATCTTCTAACTGCTACATTGCTACCCTTCATATTTCTTTTATAATTAAGTACTTAAACTTGAAGTAGTGATTTTTGTAGGTGTATAAGTTACCTCATCTGATAATAAAGTACTGTTGCTTATATTACTCATTTCACACTCATGCACCTTTACTGATAGACAAGTAATGCTGCAATTTCTATGTATGGAAAAGTGTAAATCAGAAATTTTTTTTTTATTTATTTATTTCCAAAGAAAAATTGAGTCCCTTAAAACACGGGACCATATTATCCTTTAATGCTCCAAGAATTATCTTACAATGCTATAGGGTCTGGATTGGAATCTGAAAAATTGTGAGAGAAAATATACTGTTTGTTTACCGACAAAATACTTTTTCATGTTGAAAAATATGCAGATAAACTGGATACAATTTGTATATGTGTCAGTTTGTATAGATATATATAAATTAGGTCAACTTATTAATGCCATAGCAAAATATCAAGAAATTAATGAAATCTCAAAGTTTTTCCCTTGTTCTGTTTAAAAAAAAATAACCAAAAGAAACCCCAGAAACTTCAATTAATCATCACAGTTCTTAAGTGCTGTTTATTAACTGTCATTTATAGGAAATTACCTACTAGAACTACCAAAAACCCCAGAATTTTAATTTTTATTCTCCATAAAAACTCAAAGGGAATTCCCTGCCACTTCCTTAATAGAAGGCAAATCCCTTCCCAGGAGGGATCACAAGAAAATTTCTTAAGACGTTTGTTTTCAGATGTGTTCTTTCCCAGGAAATTATATTGGTTTAAATAGAGGAAAGATTTCTTGGAAGTGTTCAAGTCTCTGCTAACACTATGAGTCAGATGTCTGCAGGTTGCGTTGTGCCAGATTTGACGTCAAACGATAATCCAATGGGGTTTTCCATTAGTCTTCATAATGGAGATTTAGTGGGATCTTACCGCATAAAATAACCAAAATTTCTCTGAATCACCAAGATTATCATTAAAAATCTTATTTTGTTAGCTGGTTTGTTAAAACATACTTTTAAAGGCTCAAAATGTTGCAAAAAAAAAAGGAAGATATTAAATCTGAGTGTACAGCAATATAATTCTGAAATGTCTCACAACTTAACAAAATGTTAATGTAGCACAGACAAAGTCACTGCTATGATTAGTCTTGTCTTTGTGGTGATAGCAAACATTGATTACTCCTCCCTTTAAAACTTAGTACATCTGTTCTCCAAGACTAGGATATGCTTTTGCAAGTACAGTTGTTATTGCTGGTTGGAAATTTACTGAGGAAGCAAGGAAGTGTTGCCTCATGGATGGGTTTGGCAGGTCTTCCCTTCCTTTGGGGGCACAGGGAGCTCGATGATCTTGGCCATGGGTGGCCTGTGAAGTCTGCCCTAGGACCAGCATCCTTGGGTGACCTCTGCAGCTGTTACATGAAACTTATATTTTTGTAAGTTTTACTGAGTTGTTAAAAGATCCAGCAAGCTTTCAGCTCTTGAGGATTTTGGGGTATGTTGTATTTCTTTTTTTTTCTTTTTTTTTTTTTTTTTTGGCCTATTTGGGCTGAAACCAATTTTAAGAACTCTCATTTTCCCACAGACTGGTAATCCAACTTCTTCAACTAGTCATAGTTGTTCTCTAACCTATCTGTTACACTGCTGTACATTCTTAAACAGAGCAGTTGTCTTCAGTTGTAATTGAAGAAATGAAGGTGTAGACATGAGCTTGGCTTTGACATCTTCCCCTTTTTGCCCATTCTTTGGGAAATAATAATTTCAAGTACATGGCAATAAGCTCACACTTGCAAGGTTATTTAGTGCCATCCCGGACGTCTGTGACAACTTGTCCCTAACCTTTCTGCTCCATGTCCTGGAAGAGACTAGTCTTTGAAGTTTCTGGTTATTAAATTTTGCAATCAGTAGACTTTTGGGGAAAGCACATGACTTCTGTGCCTTAATAAGACCTCCCCAGAAGGACTTGCTAAAGTAGGAAGACAGACTTTGACCTATATTCGGGGAATGTGTCAAAAAGTCTCTAGCTGGGAAATGGCCACATAAGTCCAACAGGCCTTCGTATACCTGTCCATACTAGGCTAAGATTGGCCAGTGTAGATGGGATGAGACCAAGGAAAGAAAACATTATGAGGAGCTGAAAGATAATGACAGAGAAGCATCTTAGAAATAAGTCCATAATCAGGTGAAACAGTGAAAGCCCTAAGTCCTTTACTCAAAGTTCTTTTTAGGGTGTGCATAGGAAATTATCCAAAGAGGAAGAAATTTGAGTGTAGAGCTCAAAATAGTAGCTGAATATTTAACAACTACTACATTTAGCCTGATGCTGCAGGAAACAACAGAGTAATGGGAATATGGATTTTTAGGTCATGGTTAATATAATGTTAAAGTTATAATGTGGAACTTGATTTTAAATGAGAGGAGTAGATTTCTTCACAGTTGGGAGCCAGGTGAAATTAATAGTTGATGCCTTTGCCACAGTGCTCTGAAAAATCATCTCAGACAGCTTCTGTTAAATGTTGCTGTCAGTTTTACCGGGAAAAATCTATGGCATATCTCAGAGACTGGCCTCTTACTTTTGCCCATCTGTGGTGCTCTGCTGGGCCCAGACAGGAAAAGGGGTATTCCATGTAGTTCTCACAACTCCTTTTTTCCAGATAAGGAAAAGTCACTCAATGTTTTCATTCATTCTTGTCAGGTGATAGTTGAGAGTTTTTCATGAAAAGAAACTGAAAATGGTCCTGGGGATTAGTAGGTGGAGAAATTTCCGATGTCTTCCTTAACAACATAACATCTCCCTCCTTTTCTTGATAAGCCTCTCAATTACAAACAATATAAATAGGAACTTTTTTCTCGTAGCACCCACACTTGCAATATAAACACAGAGGAGCTCAAGAGTGAGGTGAAACCAGTGAGATTCTTCATGGCATGAATCATATTGCATTTGGCTTGCTCCCAAACATACATGTTAACAGAGAAGTCCATCACCTGAATGAGGTTAAATTATGCTGGAATGTGCAGTAGCAAGAGAAGTAGTATAGAAGCAATACATTGTACATAAAGGATATTTTCATGTGGTTATGGTTTGTTTTGGTGTGAGTCAAATAGTCAATGATCTTATTAAGTAATCTATGGGGGAACAGTGGTATGTGGAACTGCTCTCTCCTGCCATACTCCCACTTGAGCAATTGCTCAAAGACCGTCATGATGTAAATTGACGGGGCTGCTTATAGAGTTATGTTCCTAGAAAGGAACAGTGTGGGCACCAGCAGGCAGGATGAGTACAGATTCAGTTTATGTGTGCATTAGTTGCCCAAAAGCAACACTAGATACAGACACTGATAACATCTACATTTAGTAAAATGAGGACAGTTGCACTAATCTAGCAGTACTGGTATTCACCTGGCTCTTATTCCTGTGCCCTTCATGTGCCTGTGCATCTACCTCTCATTGCACCAGTGTCAGAGTGCATGGATAGCTAACAGCTTTTATGTGGGTGGGGGATCAAGACATCAGAGAAGATCACAGTACATCCTAGAACAGAAAATATCCTTGTCACAGGCATCCTAGATTTACTGAATGTCTGTTATAATTCAGCCTTAGTTCCCTCTGCAAAATGCAGGCTGACAGAACAGCTCTGCTTCAGAAGGTTACATGCATTCAAGGTTTATGAACTACAGAGATGACACAGTATGGAAAGCTGCATAGTTTTCAAACTCAAAGCAAATATTCCTAAAGAAAATAACCTTTTATGCACACTTAAGCATGCACACACACACATATATTTGCATATACATACACTCTGATATAAGTTTAACATAAGGAGGACCAAAGAGAGGTATTAATTTACTACCAGCAGATGTGCTACTAAATGGTCATTACAATGCCATAGATTCTGTTGACTTTATAATTTTTTTTTAATCATGTCCCTGAAAAGGCAACAGGTCTTGTGCAGCTTCTTGTAGAATAATGATTTCTCTTACCAAGATCTAAAGATGTGTCTTGTCTCACAGTCTGTATCTGATATCTTGTGAATTGTTTTCCCTCTACTAAGATGGGAAAAAAGATAACCTTACTGCTGTCCAAAAATCAAGGAATTTTGAACTTCTACATGAACAATGTATGTTAAGTGTCAAAGAAATTGCTTTACAGAATGTTTCCAGAATGGGTAACTTAACACCACCAAATATCCTCTGTTCTCCTTTACTTGGAAGTAGGACAATTAAAATACAAAAGCAAATTTATTTGGCCAGAGAAACCTGTTAATGACTGTCATCATTAGTCACTTGATGTAGAGGGAGTTGGTGTGGGAAGAGAAAGCAAATATGATGGAGAATGAGATGTTTCCAGCCATTTACACAGGTGGCCTATGTCTTTAGTACTTGTAAATTCATGTTTCATTGCACTCTGTTTATACTTAGTCTCAAATTTTATTTTTTACTTCCATACGTTGGCACAACATGACAAGGAAACATTTTTTTTAATCCATCTCTGTTTCAGTTATGCTAGATCCTGACTACCATATCCTGAAAATTTTATAGCCCTGATTTTTACTGAGCTGTTGGTACCATATGCAGCCTTGTCTACCTGACTTTTACTCAGTTTAGTTTAGTGAGAACAATCATACTGAGAGGGTTTTGGTTTTTTTTAAAACCATGATTCCAGGCTCAAAAAGGATAAAAGATGAAAGGAAGACACAGGCAGTGTCTCTGTGATGTGAATGACTGTGTGAATCAGGCAAACCCCTGAAAGCAAGGCTAGACACATCACCTGAGTCTCATAAGGTAGGGCAACAAGAGCAACCCCAATGTGGATCTGTCATACCTCAAGAGGTTTCTGTTCTGCAGAAATGCATATGTGCACATGTACACATGCAAATACACATTAAACAAACATAAAATCAGAGCAGCAATTATTTCCAGTTGCACTCTCAAGACTAATTGAAAATAAGTTTTTTATTTGGCCTCTCAAAAAATGTTTGGGAAATTCTGAGAAGTACCACTTTCTTTTCCAAAGTTTAAATTGCTTTTTCATCAGTGTTCCATCAATTAGTTTGAAAAGGCCTAATTAATCAGACCTTCTTGGTGACCATTCGCAATGTGCTGAAAAAAAGCCTCAGTAGTTTGACTCTTAGGTAAGAGTAAAGATTTGGCCATTGATCCAACAACATGACTAAGATCACAACCAAGCAGTGAATTAGTATGTGCTATCAGCAAGAAAGTATAGTTTTAGAGAACACAAACCAATGGCTGTTTGCTTGAGGTAACATGAGCCTATAATTTCTCCAGGCATCAAAACTGGAAAATAAGGACTGTTACTTGAGATACTTCTGTTGTGTTTGCTCCTAAATGTCAACAGGAAGTTCACTGGGCTCTTGGAGACCTGCTATAGACATCCAGTCTGTTACCAGTGATGATATCCAAAGTAAGAATCATGCCAAAATGGCTTGTCAGAAAGCAGTTTCTGTAAATTGGTTGAAGACAGGGCCATTTTTTCCCTCTTCTCTTTATAAAAATATTAGTATTTGTTCAACAACTTTCCATTTCTTTCAACTTCTGCTTTGATTTATTACAAATTTTAACAAAGCATGATTCTGAAGCAACTGAATTAGCACAGTTAGAAACATGAATGAAAAGAAAAATTACATTTTTAAAATCATTAATGTTTAAAGAACAATAAAACTGGCAGCTGAAATAGTCAAAACTATTTCTTAATTGGACTATATTCACAAAAGAGTTTACTTTTGGCAGTGGGAAGCATGGAATATATTTATATCATCCTTTTTTCCCCTAAATCTGAACTGGAAAATCTTGCATCAATGAAAGTACCATCTTCACTGGATGCATGCATTCCTTATCTTTGGAGGTACAGAGTCTACTAAAAAACACTCATTATCACTCCAAGTGGGTATCCAAAAAAGCAGATCTCACTGACCCTTTCTGAAGGTATTGAAGGTCAGTGGTTTTAGAGAAATATTACTTAAAATATAAGAAATGCAAAGCCCTTCAATCTAAAAGTGGTAGTTCCAATTTTTTTTTTTGCTTTGTCAATTTAAATGAACACTTAGACTGACAGCTCTGTTGGCTGGACAAATCTCCCAATATCTTTGGCAGATTCTGGACTTGGCTTTCACTATGAAGTGCTGTGTTGTTTCTCTCTTTGCTGCCAGGACACACACAGCCACTCACATTTTCTCTGCCTGGCTGCTTCTCACTCACTCTCCCTGCATGTTTCTTTCTCCCAAATGGCCCCTCTTCAGTACTCGTACCTTAAACATTCTCCTCTTTTTCCCCTCTCTCTTCTGGGAAGATGTTGTGGCAATAAGAGACTAGACTGTGAAGTTCGAGCAAATGATTTATTTGGACTAACAGGTTTAACTGTAAGGGCCAAGCAAACCATCTATTTGAAGTTTAATATGCCACTAATGCATGTTTTTATGGATACAATGGAAGAATGCACTATTACAACTTAAAAGCAAGTATGAGCTATAACAAACTAGACAACATGCTAAATATTATACATGTGTTAGTTAAATCACCCATGTCTGCAAACTTACAGCATGGTATTCACTTACCACTCAGGAAAGGGCTCTCAAGCTTAGGAAAGTCACCTTGACTGATGTCCTGACCAAGGGGGAAGGGTCTCTATAGAGGTGAGTGTTGGAGAGGCAACTCCCAAATCCTAGGCTAAACCTTAGGACTTTTATCTTCAAGTTTGCACAGTTTGAATAAGCAAGGTTGTAGCTGAAACCCTCCAGGTGGTTGTGGCAAAACTATGCCCAATTGGATTATGCTGTCTGGATACACAGAAGTTGTCAGGTGAACCCTCCAGGCTCTCCTAATCTTACTTTCTCAGGAAGCCAAATAGTGATTTGATCTGTCTCACATCAGGTTTTGGTTCTTTTTGTGGTGCAGCATTGTCCTGTTTGGCTTGGGGCTTATGGACAGCTCAAGGCTAAGCCATCTACACAGCTTCCCATGTGTCCTTTCTGCATAGATAGGGCCACTGATAGGGCCACAGATGTTAGTGAAACTTGCTTATGAACTATGAGCCAGAAAATCCATACAGATGTATATTTGACAGCTAGGTGTTCTCCATTTCCCCTGAGAAGTGCCATTATCAGGACAGGCCCTACCTGATATTTTCATTCAGAGTATGTTTATTATTATACTTATATGAATGCATTCTACAGACAGAAACCTGCTAAAAATTCTTGTAGCCAGATAGAACTCTCCAAAGAGGTTGATGTCTAGTCCACAGGATGAATGAGGGCACAATTTATTCATAGTGTATGCATATATACTTTGCCAAGTTTTCCTATCTCCTGAGCGGCCTCTGTTATTATTTCCCTGCTATGGAAGATAAAAGAAAAGGATGTTCAAGGAAATATAGGGCTGGTATAGAAGTTTAAAGACAAGGATGCTTGAGGAATGTAGGGGTTTAAGAGAGTTCCTGTGTCTTTATTTTCTGAATTCTGATTCTTTTTGGTGCATTTTTCTTCCTTTAGACACCAGCTGCACTGCCTGGGACGGTAGGTTTTCCACCTGACCCAGCAGCCCTGTTGGAATTGAGGGGTCTGGGGGAGCTGGCAGTGTTGGGCAGGCTGCTCTCACTGAGGTTGGGGACAGAGATCAACCACTTTGTGAGCCTGAGAAGGATTTGGGTGAGCTGCTAAAAGAAACACATCATGAAAATACCTGTCTTCTTCCTGCAAAAGGCTGAGACACTGGCTGCACTAGAAATGGCATATGGGAGTGGGACAGAATTCAGAAAAGATTGAGTGAGAAGGCAGTGCAAATGAAGAAAATTAAATGAGTCCTTTAACTTCCGTTTTTTGCAAGATTTCTGACATCTCCCAGCCCGAGATTCATTATATCTGAGCATGTACCTGATTATTTAAATTATGTAGAGATAACAGAAAAATCAGAAAAAAATGTCACTTGAAATTCCATATGAACTTAGATATACAAGTTAATAACTTTGTCATGGAATTGGATGTAAAGCTTTGAATACATAACTGCTTTTTGGTTTTGTGGTCTATGTTGATTTCATTGAATCTGGTTGTGACCATTAATTATACAGCTGTGATGAAAAATATGCATTTTTCCAGATCATTAGAAGAACAAGTGCTATCTGATCATTAAATGTCTTACAGGAAAAATAGACTGCAAATATCCTGGTTATAATGTTTACAGTGGACAGGCTAGAAAAGTAAGGGGGTAAAATAAATAAGACAGTGTAAAGGAATCTAGTTTTTCCCTTCCTTGGCCACTATTCTTGAAGTAGTTTACATTTCAGAGACGCAATCTCATGTATAAAACTCTCACTTTAGAGATACATTACTTGATGGTCTAGACAGACTATATCCTGCGTCTGTAACCAGAATCAAGGCCACATTTTTTGCTGTTGTATATTTGGACACCACAGACATACAAGTTAATTATCTTGAGTGCACTATTTATTTAAAAACCTGGAATAATTTTGTATGTGAATGCAGTGGCTAATCTATGACTATGAAAATGAAAAGAAATAAAAAAAACCCAACGTTTTTAGGAACGTTACCTCTTGCCTGCGTAGTAACACAGAAACTTAACTATAATCTAGTGAACCTTTCTATTACTACCAGTTTCTCTGGCTGCGCTATGTATGTATTTGCATCATTCTTTACACTCTTTATGTGTACAGGCAAGCTGTCAGCTTGCTTTGGGGTGCAATGTGGAAGTTTTTATCTCAAAAGTATATGGCAATTAGTATTAGACATACTATCTGCTTCTTTGGGGCTTCAGAAATTATCCTAATGAAGAAAATGTCCAGTCTGCTGTAATTTTATACTACAAAGAAATAGAAAAATGAAATTCTGGAAGTGGAAGAGTTATTGATGAGTTGTTTTGCTTTGGTTTGATTTGTTCTATTTACAGGGTCTCTTCATTGTATCCCTGACTACAATGCAACTTGCAGTGTGTAATGTATTGCTGTTCTGGCTACACTGGCATCAATGTGAACATCATTATTCCTCTATTAGTTTTTGGCTTTCCTTGACAGTTTTCATTTTCAAGAAGAGCATTTTGTGCTTTGCTCAATTTTAAACTGTGTGTTAGTTCCAAAATCCCCTCCTGTTGAGAAATGAAATGAAATAGTGTACTCCCTGGCTTCAATTATCATGTTTTTAGTTACCCATTTGGAGAGAAATTTTTTAATATATGAGGGTAGCAATACAACAATCAGAACATTTCAAAATGTTACAGGTGGGTTTTATTTGTCATATTAAAAATTATGCCCAAGTCCTTTTCTGGATTTTGTCCTTGAAGAAAGTCTGGTGCACCTACAGAGACTATTTTTGCTCAAAAGAGTGAAAAGAGATTTATAAAGAACTTGTTCTGAGTTTGGAAATTGAGCTACATCATGAAGTTTATCTTCAAAAGGGTAATAGAGAATGGTCAATGGGATTAAGAGAATGTAGGTTAAAAATGATTATGTTTGACACCTAAAAAAGCCGTAGATAATAATAAACTAATGTTACTAAATGTTAAGGGTTTGGGGTTTTAAAAATGATAATTAATTTTTAAAAAGTAATTATTTACTAAATGATATTTAATTAATATTTAATTAAATGTTTTTTGAAACGCCAAACAAAAAAGCCTAGAACACACAAAACTCACTGAGAGATCAGAAAATAGCTGAGCTGAAGAAGCTACCAAAAGAAGACTTCTGATCCATGAAAAAAAGTCGTAATTCCCTACCAGAGAGTAGTTTGAGTATGAATGAACTATCACATGTAAGCTTATGAGACACCCTTAAATACATATAAAAGAATTAATGTCTTATTTGTAGGTTTTTTGGTTGTTTTTTGGCTTGTTTGTTTGGCTGGTTTTGTTGATTTTGTTTGGGTTTTTTTAATTAACATTAAAAGAATAAGTGGAAACCATTGCTTCAGTTTTTAAGTTTCACTGTAGTGCAACATGATGATTGCAATGGAGCGTTACTCTCCAAATGAAAAATGGGGAACAACCATGGTGTGCCTGAATCAAAGTATTTTTACTTGAAACACAAGTATGTCCAGTTTTTGACTGAACTTCTTGGGCTTAGATATTCAAATGGTATGTAACCAATCATTTCTCAGAAAATGACTTCCTGTCACGGTTTAGGGTCAGGGCGGCCCCTTAGACCCCTTACTGAACAGAATTAGTTTTGTTCTCACTCAAACCAGGACACTTCCCAGTTAATAAATACTGATATTTGCAGAAATGGGTTATGGGAATGATTAATTTGGGGATCTGTGCAAAGGCAGCCAAAGTGCTACTGAAATCACCTCTCCACTTTCCATGGCTGTGGCTTAAAAAATAACTCCAACCCACTCTATGTGCTAAAAGTCCTTTCCATCCTGTTATGGATAAAACTGTGGTACACTACTTACTGCAAGCATTAATAACTACTTGATACATAATGACCTCTTCTTTAATGAAACACTGAACAGTGTTAATGATCAAAGAGCCAGATGTGTGGCTTTTTGCCTCTTTGAAATACTAAGTAAGCTTAGTTTAGGAGAGTTAAGTTACTTGGAATGAACTTTGTGAAATGCTCTTTTTACTTACTTATGTTATGTATTTGCAAATATAGTACCTGTTCTCTTTTTATTCACTTAATTTTGGTATGTCCTTTCCCTGACTCAACCCAAAAGTTAGTACATTAAGAAATGTATTGCACAGACTTCAGAAAACTTCCAAGAACATGCTTTATAGCTGGGAGAAGGCATTTTTCCTAGTTATAAGTAGTTTTAGAACTTGTTTTTTGTCACACTGGAGTTTCTTTATCTTATGTTCTGTCTGAAGGGACAGTTTTCAATTTTGAAATAATTCCTGGAAGGAAAAAAAATCATCACCGATCACAAGAGAGCAACTCAGGCTAAATGCAGTCTTGGTCCCTAGCAGAAAGACGGGGAGGGGAGAGTCCCTCAGCAATAGGAACAAGACAAAGTTTTAGTGGGTTGTTTCCCAGCTGCTTCCAACTTCCTGGAGATGCAATGGATAAACAGTGTACAAGTATAAACCAGTACTGTTTTGAGGTTACTTTAATTCACACTTGATAGCAGGGTGCCTTCTGGCTGGAAAGCCTCACCTCATTAACACAGCAGAATTGAGAAAGAGATTCCCTCCTCCCGTTAGGATTTCAGAACAGCAATGTGAGCTGAGCATTTCCTTTGGAGGGTGTGAGTCCAAACCCAGAGACTGAGAATGAGGAGGAGTTCTCATTTGTTCTGGAAGAAAAAAAACAATTGACTAGAAATCATAGGCCAATGTAGATGGTAATAGTTCCAGATAGTCTTACTTTGTCTTGACCACTTCCACATTTTTAATTTTCTCCAAGATAACAGACTGACAGAATTCCCAGTTCTCAATTTTATTTCTCTTTTTTTTTTTTCTTTTTCTGACGTGACTGTTCATTAACCATTTCCCAGAATACAGTTGTTGTTTTCTCTTTCACCACAATATTTTCAATTATCTTTTAATTCAGTCCAATGCTGACTATTGGCAATATGAATAATCTTTTTACTGTTCCAGAAATCATAAACTCCAGAAAAATAGTCTTGAGGCAGTTCTGAAAAATAAGATCAAATCTGCAAATACAGCATTTAGCCTGTATTGTGGTACTGGACACTGGACATCCTGCTGGAGACTTGTGGCAGCAGTTGCTTCTCAGTGTTCTCTGAACAGCTGTGGAACTAATGCCTGAAGCAGTTTTATTTACGCTGTTCTAGCTACTTCATCAAACTGGGGTTAAGGAAGGAGAGGAGGACAGGGCAAGCCAAAGCACTCACCAACTGTCCTCAGCATTCCCACATTTTGTACCCTACTTGTTGTGCACAGATAAACAATGTAAAAAAACCTTCAAAGGGAGCTTGGGGATGGTCATCCAAGGAAAGCACAAGTATTTCTGCTACCTGGATGTTACCCAAAATGTAAAATGGAGTGAACTTGAATTGACAATGCTGGTACTCCTTTCTTCTTTATAAATATTTCTGAAATGTTGCATAGTTTGCAACCAAATATAGACTACTAAACCACTTCATGAAGCAAAATTAACATTTCCATCTGGCTTCTATAAATAATTTATATCAGTGCTTTTTCATGCCTGTCCAGTGGCCAATCTTTCATCAGAATGTTGTTTAATATGGAAAATAAGTGTTTCCATCTTCCTTGTCTTCAATTAACTGTGTTTCTGTAGATGTTTTTTATTTTTGCAGCCATAGTGATGAAATCTGTTTACTGGCTGCAGTCATAGTAATTCTATACATGTATTTATGTTTATTTCATGTCCACAGACCTGAACACTATATTAACACAATTATATACCTTTATATCTGTTTCCTTGTGACACATCAAATATTTTTAAGTTTGGACACTTCAAGAAGTTATCATGTACTCCGTAGCATTTCTGCAGTAAATTTCATGCAATATTGAAAAGCAATCTAAGATCTTGCTGAATTTTTTTGATATCTAGCTTCAGATAACTTATAGAGACCACTACAGTCCCTGCTAGATATGGTTGTCATGGCATAGTTACCAAAATTCCTGAAGACCAATCTAGACCATGTCTTGCTTCCTGTTTTTTCTTCTTTTTTTTTTCTTTTCTGGCATTCAAAAAACAGTGGTCAGACCCCTTCCAGCTGAGACATGGAGGTCCTACAAGGAAGAGGGCTCAGCACACGGCAGCTGTTTGCCCTTACCATGACCCAAAGATTGGTTGATGGTCAAAGGACCATAGCTACTTGATTGAAACTTAAGATGTACAAAGCACACACATCAAAGAGCTTGCCAGTATCTGCCTGGCAATGTTAATATTGATGTCCTCTAACCTTTCATTAGATTTTAAACAAAGTAAAGTAAAAGTAGCTATTACTTCCCAAGTACCTAGAAGCCCTGATCCCTAATTATTAGCTCTGCTGATGCTCTACAAATACAGAGGGGAAAAAAACAAACCCCCAAAGGAAAAAACCCTGTGTCCTGTGAAAGATTTCAAATCGATTACACAAATTGTGATAGACAAATGTAGCAAGGCAAGGATGTAGAAGGAGGCTAATAGTCAACAGTGCTCTTGGTGTATTGTCAACCAAGAAAGGGTCAAACTTTTGTAGGCAGTGGATTCTGCATGAACTTCTGAGGAATACTTTGGCAACTTTGTCAAAGTTTGGAGAAAATGCTTTCCAATCACAAGGGACATCTCAGGAAGGGGCACAGAGGTATTTATTGAATATGTAGCACAGTGACAGTGGAGTCTAGAAGCAACTTCGATAATTACCCTTTAATTGGTGTGGAGTGTGAAAATGTGCTCTCACAGCAAGCATTATTTTTTTGTGCAGACAAACATTACCTGAGTATTTCTTTTCCTCATCTTGAATTTGAAGGATTTCTCCCATTACACCCAAAGCAGATGGAAAATAAAAAAACCTACAGCTTCCTTAAAGTTACTGATTAAAATAAACTTTGGTTCATTTCCTTACAAACACAAATACCTCTCTATCTTTGTAGTTATTCACAGGCCCTCAGGGAAATCTTGCTTAAATACTTTGAAAAGTACATTTATTAATATACAGATCAACATAGAATATAATGACCATAACAAAAGCCACTTTACAATGAAATGTGGTAAATATCATTTTTGGAGGTACTTAAGTTGAGTAGGGAAAGGATAGTTTTACCCCTACAACATTGTTAATTAGCTGTTTGAGTACAGGAGATGGTAGTTGGTCTGACAGAGAGGTATTTTGCATAGATGAGAGAATGAATTAGGGCTTATTGTAACTAGAAAACAGTTCAGCTTGCATAAAAGAAAACAGAATTATTTCCAGGGAAAAATTTCAACTCTGACTGAACCCTCTAAAGAAAAATCAATTAAAGGTGTGAATACACACCATCCAGATGAGAGGTTCTTTGGTCATTTCTTTAATGAGTGCAATCTTAGGAGGAAGGTAGGTATGAAAACTAAATGTTTAAGATCTACCTTGTCAAGTTGGTAAATGAGATGGACAAGAGACTTTCCAATACAATTCAGTGTAAGTTGATTAAGGCTGTTCTTCTCTTACTTTTTTCACTTGGCTATTATATTATTATAAATATATGTAAATATTTTTGTATGGAAATGGGTTTTATTGGCATCTTATCTTGACATGGGCTGAATTAAGTGTGATTCAAGGTGACTAGATCTCCAGCTACCTTATTATAATTAGGCATTCCTGATTTACAGGACTAAGCAATCTGTAGGTTTATAGGATCTCTGGGCGCCTTCAGACATGGTTTACCTTCCGCAGCACATTCTCTAAAGTGTCCAAAGAGAATTTGCACATACCATGATTCCAGCTGTAGAAAGCTGCCATCACAGTTACAGAGAGATGTGTCCTGTAGGGATATGTGGCAACCAAGAAGGCTCTTTGGCATGCAGCTAGTTATTAAGACTATGCTTAAATTCTAAGGGTCTTAGGGAAAAGAGTAACAAGCATACAAAGAGATGATATACAGTTCCTGCTTGAGAGCTTCCATACTGAGATTTAGACAATCTGAATTGCCCGTTAAAAAAAATGTTTCTGAATATCAAGTGTGTTTCCAATTGCAGTATCAGCATTAGCAAGGTTAATAGTGTGCTAGCTAAACTTTGGGAAGACTGAAGAAGTTTCCAATGTTTGATGAATATGAAGAGAAGCTATATGAACAGCTGTATTAACTGTTATGAATTGAGAAAAATTGTGTTCATACCAGGGTTAGAAAAGGAAACAATTGTCCGTTCATTTTCTTTTCTAGTGCATAGCTGTTCTCTGTAGCATAAATTAGCTTGAAAAAGTACCTAAGAATAAATTTCAAGCAACAACGTAATCAGAATTTCTCCAGCATTATTGCACAGTCTTCTAGTTTCCCATTTAAGATGTGTTTTAAATTATTTATTTGCTTTATTTGCTGTGTATGTTGTTGTAGTGGGTCTGGCTGAGCTGCTTTTCCCCATCCAGCCCTTTTGCTGCAGTACTGGGAGCTGGAGGGTGTTGATAACACACCCATGTTATGACTGCCAGTGCTCACACGGCACCAGATGCTGGGGGGCAGGATGGGGGGGGCGCCTCAGAGCTGGCCAGGGGGATATTCCCTACCATAGGCTGTGAGCTTCACTATAAAGGGGG
>WTSP01004415.1:0-154747 GCA_025331215.1 Actenoides lindsayi | reverse complement strand
GCCTCTCCCCGCCCGCTGGAGACGAGCGAGCGGCGGCCTCCGGGGGCAGAGGGGCGGCGGCGAGGGGGGGGCTGCACCGCACGGAGCTGGGGCGACTTACCCATGGTGCCGCCGCGGCCTCCTCCTCCTCCTCCTTCTTCCCCTCCTGCTGCTGCTGCCGCCGCCGCCTCTCCGCTGGCGCGGAGGGAAGCGCGGGAGGCGTGTACGCGGAGCGGGGCAGGCGGGCGCGGCAGCGGTGCGGAGCCTGCGTGCGGCGCGGCTATGAGTCAGGGTAGCACATCCGGGCAAGGCCGCCTGGGAGACACCCCGCCCGGCGGCACCCTGCCCCTGCCGCCGCTGCCGGGGAAGGGCGGGCAGCCAGCGAGGGAAGGGAAGGGAAGGAGGCGGCGCGTGAGCCGGCGGCAGCGCCCCCGGCCGGGAAGCGGGGAGCTGAGGGGCGGGTCCCCGCGGGGGAGCGGCCGCTCCCGCCCTACTCCGCGGCCCCGGGGCCTCCTTTGTTAGAGGGGCTGGGGGGAGAGCGGCCCGCCGGGCTGCGGGGAGCGTGGGGCGTCGCTCCGAGCGGGCGCGAGCAGCGCAGTAGCCCCCACAAACGCCCCGCACCTGCCGGTGCCTCCGGCCGCCCCTCAGGTTGCCCGTGCCTGCCCAGGTGCCGCAGCCAGCAGGGAGCTGAGGCTTTACCGGCGGGGCGGCGGGAGGGAGTTTGCGGTGCCGTCCATCCCGCAGTGCCCGCGGCAGCCCCGGTTGCGGGCCGGTGAAGGATGAGCGGCGCCGGAGACCGCGCTGGGCGGTGGGGCGAGGGGCGTCGAGAGGCTTCCAGGCGCTGGGCGGGCAGGCGGCCGCCTCTGCGAAGGTCCCGCAAAAGGCCAAGCCCCTGCCGAGGCTCCAGCCCCTGCTGCGGGGCCGGAGCACAAGCCGGGTGTACCGAGTGAGGTGGTGTGGAACTGGTGTGACCATGGACTCGATTTAAGGAGGAGCGTTTTACAAGAAGCGGGGATTAAGCTGGATGGGAAAGCGTTTTTTTTTTTAGGTGGGCTGCGTGAGGAAAATCAGCGAAGGGAAGCGTCAGGTGTAGTCCAGTTGCTGTGCGTTTTGCTGAATCAGCGTTGCAAGTTTTACACCCGAAACTGAAGGGCTTCTGCACGAGGTAGTTACGTGTGGAAGGCACCTTTAACAAGAAAAGCAATTGCTCTGCTCAGTGTTCCCTCATCCTTTCCGCCCTGGGAGGCTTAGTCCCTGTAGCAGGGAAGAGCGAGGAGCTGTTTGCTGTCACCCTCCTCGTTACAGTGCTTTCACTGGGAACCCTATGGGGGGGACTGGAAATGGAGTAGCTCTTGTAGCACTTCTGCTTTATTCCAAATCTTTCCATATTTATGCATTCAGAGCTTTACCTGAGCAAATCCTTGAGTATGGTTAACTAGAATAGGACCAAAAAATACGATACAGGGACTTGCTGACTCTAAAGGAACGGATCGGTGAGGAACTATTCAGTTGAACGAGGCAAAAAGTTGTGGATGAGTCAGCCCCAACCAGTGCCTTTGCAAGTGACATCAGCAGTCTCTTTCAACAGCTGTCAGCAGCTGCCAGGGGTTTCCTCTCTGGAAGAGGTCCCAGGAACTTTCATGCCTGTAAAAGGGCAGGGTGATGTGACAAGCAAAGAACAATTCATCAGTCCTTCGGCGTACAGACTGAACGTGCTGGGATTTGTCCTTTTACTTTGGTGTAGCCCTGTGATTCACCAACTCTCCTTAGGACTTCAGCATAACTTTGTAGTTGAAGATACATAATTTTATCATTGGCTGAAAACAAAAGTCAGTATGTTTTTACAATGGCTAGATAGCTAAAACATTTTTGTTATGGCTTTCATTGCACTGCACCTGCAGAAAACTCAAACCAGAATATGCTGGGGTTTTTAACTGCAGGCTTTGTCCGAGTACCTCATAAAATACAGGGATTCTTAAATGAGTCTAAGTGATCAAATGTATTTTTCTGCTTCCATCTATTGTCAAATCTTGCCTGAAATTAATCTTTGTCCTATGTTTTTGCCTCCTTATTTCTTTCACTCAGCAATGAATTTTGCAACAAAGCGTGCACAGGGAGAGTGTTGCCAGGGATGACTTGATGCCCTTCTTCCTGAGGGTAAGCTGCTTCACATTTTCCATCAGTTAAGAGCATTTATTAATACAGGAGTGAACACCTGACCCTGTTCTATGATAACTCATTCATGTTCCCATATCTTGTGTGTAAGTATTCACGATAAAGCCTTTCTGGTAAGTGCTGCAAGTTGAAATTAGGAAACTCCAATCTTAACATAAGGAGCAACTTTCCAGCTGTGAGTGCAATTTAAATACCAGAAATGGCTGACCTGGGAAAGTGAGATCTGAGAAACTCATGGCTTTTTGTATCTCTCAATCCCAGACTTTCCAAAAGCAAAGCTTTAATCTGCTTGAAGGAAAAATCTGTGTGTGCTGTGTGCAAGTGTGTGTGCGTTATGCAATATGCTACAAGACTGCAGTAACCCTTCCTGGCCTGAAAATTTGGGACCTTTTGAATGCCCAGTATCTCTCACTTTCTGTGTATTGGGGAGAATAAAAATAACATATGATGCTTGGTATGTTCATAGCACATAAAGACAGTAGCTTTAGGCCAGTCTTGCATTTCAGATCTGAAGGTTTCCTGTGCAGTCAGGAAGGAATTTCTTCCTTCTCGCCCTTAAATGTAACTGGGCAGTTGTATTGTTTGCTTGCTAGGATTCTGTGTTTGTTATGCCTTCCCTACAGCTCTCAAGAAGAGGCAGGAGAGCAACTAGAGGGAAAAATTGCTCCAAGATTATTTTGTGTGTGTATAAACTACTTGGATGACCTAGTCACAAGATATGGGCTTGGGAAAGACTTTGTTTCTGGGTGAGATCGGCAGGGACCTTGCCTGTGTTTGCCTTTTGCTTCACTGCAGGAGGTGATTTGCCAGCTGCACTCTCTCTGTAAATCTCACCTAAGCAGCATCCCTAGAGCTGTCCTGGCTGTGAGAACTCGGTGCTTCCCATTGGTCAGTGGGTGGGACCCAGTCGAATTTGACTAAATCCCAATAGGGTTCAGGTGGGTAAAACCAGACTTCAGCTGTGCCATCTCATCTGGGTAAAGATGAGCACCTGTGGTGCACAGGTGACCTAACGGCCTCTGCTGGCATCATGCTTGAGGAAGTAATTGAAGACAGCTGAGAGCACTGGGAGACAAAGGCAGGAAAGAGTGAACCAGGGGGTTAGAGTCTTTAGAGGCAGGGAGAACTCCACTTCTCTCAGGCACTTTAAATACCGTAAAAAGAAAGAAGATAAAATGTTCGTCCGAAAGGGGTTTTGCCTGCAGACATCTTCAGCTGTTCTGTAAGTATGCTTTTCCCAATGCTGGCTATCATCACCTAATTTCAGTTATTTTCCCCCTGAAGTTAGAGGAATGGGGAATAGATTGGAAAATAACCTTTTTATAGGTTCACACCACTGTTTCTAAGGGCTAATGCCCAAACGCCTTCTCAGGTAAAGGCTTATTTTGGAGCTGTTGGATGTACAAAGCAATCATGCAGTGCTCTTTATTTTTAATTGTATACCTTTAGTATACATTTCATTTTGTGTAAATGATGTGGGTTTGGACTTAACCTAGTGAAGTGCATGTATCTGGTAGAGTTTGCTGGTATGGTTTAAGTATTGTGAAGCATTTTATACTTAAATATTATACTTTCTTACTACATATATAATGTTATTTTTCTAGTGGGACAGTTATGTCCTATTTATTTCTCTGCTTCCATCAATTTTTCTACTTTGGTGCAAATAAAACTAAGCTCTATAAGTAGCTTCTAATTCTGAAAAACAGCTTCTGACTTGATAATATTAATAGAGATCATTTGGGTTCTACCTAAGCAATAATAATTGTGAGAGCAAAGTTGCAGCTAAGTAAAGCCACTGTGTTCAGCTATTAGTGATGTATAAATCAATACAAGGAAAAGAATATTAGAGTTACAAAAAAGACCTGGTTTGAAATCCCACTTTTTATACGTTCTAGGTGGTACAGACAAGTTACTTTGGTCTGTGGTTCTTTGTCCTTGAGGATGGCCTTTCAACAGCTGGTGAGTAAGAGTCAATCTATTGTTCAATGTATGTGTTCTGATAAAAACAAATAGGGAAAAAAAGGCCCCCCCAAAACCCCACTGTGCTTTAGCACATAGTAAGTATATCAGTCAGCATCAGGTTCAGTGCAGGAGTGCTTTAATGACATCAGTAAACTCGCAGAACTTAAATAAGAAATTAAGGAGATAGGTACACCAGCCAGACTGAAATCTTTTTGCCCTTTTTCAACCCTGCAATCCAGTGAGCTTGGCTTTCTCCAGTACTCTTTAACTCTTTATTTTAACTCCATTTGGCTCATCTCTGAGAGGAAATAATTTTGCCACGCTTGACTGAACTAATTCTGACCACAGTTAAAAAGTTAATAACATATTAGAGAGATAACTGTCTTCAGAGGAATTTGCAACTCTGAGTCAGTGTCTTGCCACGTTATTGCTCACAACTTGCTGGTGTTACATTAATCTGCAGAAGGGAATAACCAGCTGCCTGGACTGAGTCCTTTTATAGCCTGTCTTTAGTTCAAGCAGATGAAATATGAACTCTGTGGCTTATTTAATTTTTTATTCTTTAATACAGGAATTCAGGCTCTATCTTAAAGTAGCAAAAAAATCTTCAGTGTGTATATATAAAGCCTGTCTGTTTTCTCATTCCTTAACTGTAAAACTGGATTTCATTGAATTTCAGAAACAGAGCTTTCAGTAAACATGTTTCATTAAATATATACATATCTATAGCTTCATGGGATATTTAATATGTCTCTGTATATGTACACAAATATGTATACATGCATAGATATTTCTGGGGTATCTTAAAAATTGGGTATGGACTGAAAAAAATGTCTTTTTGCATTTATTAAGTCTGAAATAATAACTCAGAATATCACAGACAAAATCCTTAAGCTTTAATGTTTCAATGTTACAGAATTTAGCATTTCCCCCAGTATGTTGCACGTTTCCCTCCTGTTGAATACTCCATTTTGCTGCAGCTGCATGCCCCTTTTTTTTTATTTTAATTTTTGTCTGTCTTTCTACCCCTTGAGCTACTGCAGCCCACATTTCTCTGACTTCATTCCATGACATAAATAATTAGTTGCACCCCGTTGTCCTGCGTCTTAGAGGTAGAGCCTGTTTTGAAACCAGGCAGCTCCACGTATAACCCAGTGATTTGCAGTAATTCTTTTGCAGACAAGCTCTCCAAACTCATCCTGTATTTGAGATACTGCAAGAAACTTAACCCGTCGTAACATCTGTGATTTCTATAGCTGAAAGCACGTGGTTGGGCAAGCGTGACAAGAAAACTGAACTTTCAGAGAGGTGTAGAGCTCGGGTCAAATCTGCCTTCTCAAGCTTCTTGTATTTCCTTCTGCCGTGCAGTTCTGGAGGTTGAGGTGGAATAGCAACTTATGCTGTGGAAGTGATTAAGGCGTAACAGCAAAGGCAGGTTGTGTGTCTGTGTGTAAATGGTGTGTGATGGAGCAATTAACTGGAAGTGCTGCTTCAGGCAGTGAAGGTGCTGGTGTTCATGAAGGGATCAGCGAGTGGCTCTTAGTTTTGTTAGTAGTGAATTTTGCTTTTTGTGGGTTTTTTTTTTTTTAATTTTTTATGTTGAAATCTAGATGCCCACAATGGTTTTACCAGTAAAAACCACATATATTGTGGCAATTCTAGAGAGAGGCTGTGTCTTCCAAAACTGGCATTAGGGAAAATATGCACCTAGGCACCAGAAGCAAGGCTGTTACCTTGCTGTTACCTTCTCCAAATATTCTAGCAAGCTCTTGGCAAGTTTGCCTGCTCACTGAGGCTGGGAATTTCAGAAGGGCATTTCTGAGGGGTTCAGATGCCCACAAGAGCTACACTCAGATCGTTGAAGCAATTCACTCTGTAACTACTTGATAAGTTCAATCTAGATGTTTGATTCTTCAGATATCTTGTGATTTCATTCCTTTGTTTATTTTTTTAATTATTTATTTTTTCTTCCCCCACAAGGGGGATTAGTGTACATACAGTAGCAGGAGAGCTCAACAGTTGTGAAATGTGCTAATTGTAACTGTCTCCCACAAAATATTACTAAGAGAACTTCCCGGAGTCTGATTCCCCACTTCTTGTTGTTTGCTTTTGTAACGTTTGGTCTGTGTAAAAACGTGAAGAATTTAGACTTGTATTGTGGAATTGCACTTGGGAAAGAGAAATAAGATGATTATCTATTATACTTCAGAAAGTTGATCTGATGCATTAGGAGAAAAGAAGGCAATAGAGAGATGAAAAAAACCTGATGTTTATATTGCACGATGGAAAAGCCTTGTGGTCAGCAGTAGTGTTCTGACACGTAGGGAAAGCTGCCAAGCTAGAAGACATTCAGGCTACAGCAGGAGCAAGAGAGGAGCAGATCAGAGTCACAGCTGAGTGCTAGTGCAATTAGAAATGCTGATATACTTTAATATTTTAATGCTTTCCCTATCTACTGAACAAGCTACCAGAACAAAAAAGAAAATAAAATATAAATTTTAAAAGAAATCAAATCCAGACTTTTGAATCATTTAAAGATTATTTCCGTAATCATTTTTGGCCAAAGTCTGGGTTATTCCTCGTTGTATGGAAGCCTCAAAATTGGCATAACACAGGAAGGTAGAAGAATGGAAAGTTTTCCTTAGGGAGAGGAATGTTGTGGGACAGATGTGAATCTGTGATAGACTCATATTCTGATGTGGTGAAATCAGACCTCATTTTCCATCAGCTGTATGGGCGTGCTCCCAGTGCTTGGGACCATTTGTGAGCATGCAGAGCACAAGCATTCACTGGCATAGATGTACCAGCAGCACGTACAGTTGTGTTCACAATCACAACTGGGTCTAAAATCTGCACGCTTGTTCTGATAATGGGTATTAATATACCAGGTTGACTCATCAGGCTTTCTGATTCTGAAGTTTAGAGCTGATGTAAAGTTGCCCTATTTTAGTGCTTCGTATGTATGTTGGCAGCTTTTTCCCACCACTGCTGTTAATTTAGCCTGTCAGGCACTGAGATGAACTGGGAGACCTTGTAGGTACTTATGTCTGAAAACTTTATCCATAGCAGTGCAAGAGGGGGTGGAAATTGCAAGGAAGGTAATTACCACCTCTCTTGATCTTCAGGTAATAGAGGTTGCTCTTTGGAGTGATTTCCCTTGGGGGAGAACAGGGAAAGTAGGAGCTGGAGCCTGCAGTGCTGGCTTGGTGCACTCTGACTGGTTTTTGGCATGACAAGGAGGGCTGCAGCAAGCAGTGTAGGACCTGCAATCTGCAAGAGGAAATGCAGCCCATCAACAACATACGGGGCAGAAACAGAAGTTAGGAGAGAGATGATGGGAGGAAGAGCATATAAAAAAGGAGGTCTTAACATACCTCTTCTAAAACAGTCATTTTATGTTTTAGCCTTATAATGAGGTTTCTGATTTAAATGGCAGTTTTCCAGTCCTCTTTATTATTACCTTTCTTAGCTCTGGGTTGTGGTCCTGACCTCCCCATCACCCAAAATGATGCTGTAGTTTGCCTATTGAAAGTTTCTATATGAAATATCTCTCACTTGATGTTAGTCTGCATTCCAGAAATTGAAAACCAAAACACTGTTGTCAACGGCAAACTGAGAGGACTTTGAAAAATTAGTGCTGAAATTTCAAACCTCTCACTACTGAAGCTGCACTTCTTGCACTTCCAGATGTCAAGGACTGCAGGGACGTTTAAGAGAAAGAAGCTTCAGGTGATCACATTGCTGCTTTGCATTCCTGAATTTTGATTTTTTTCATGTTGCATTTGAGGTTGGGTCCTTTCTCTTTGTGTGTGAAGCTGGTAACAGCCCAAGCTTTACGTTGAAAAACATTTAAAATCCATTAAAGATCTCTGGTATTCTAAACTGACAGTTCCCAAAACTTTCATCTTCATAAACCTGATTAATAAGCAGACAGTTAGAAGGAAGAAATTAAGAAATAAGAAAAAGTCATGAACTGGTATAGTTAAAATGGCCGTTTGCTTTGATACACTTGTCCTGCAGGAATTTTTACTTACTGTCTTTTTATAATAGGAAGTTTTCTAAGCTCCTGTGAATGTTACTCTAAATAGAGGCCCCAGTGAGAGTGCTGCTTAGTGAAAGCACATTTACCTCCTTTCCTGGGTTTGCATTAGTGATGATGAGTTTCTTGTGGAGCTTTTGGAGCTCCTGCCAGAAAGATAAGGCTGTTGGTTCTTTGCTGTTGCCATTCATTATAGTTGCTGCTGCTTGGTGACATGCCAAGAGTAGTTCAGGGATTAGTTGGAGCTGGGCTTTATGGGTACACTGGTGTATTCATGCTAATTTTGTGAAAATAGTGGACTTAGAAGTATAATTCCCATGTACTATATAAAGTGTGTACAAATCTGTATGCTTTGTACCTACAAATTACACAGATGTCATTCTGAAAAATGCACTAATGCACTTGCTTAAAAATGCTCAGTTAGAGAGCTCTGCCCACCTCATTGTGTAGACACAACTTTACTTTTTTTGGGTGTTTTTTTTCCCCTTTCCTTGCACTGTCCCCTATATATCATATTTTTCCTACTTCATCTGCTCAAGAGATTCTATACGTCTGTCTGTTTTGTAGAGAAGCCCCTTCCCTTTTCTCTTTGAGTTTTTCTAGCTCCAGGTGACCTCTGCCTCTCCCCTTGGACTTCTGGCTTAATTGAAGCAGCTCTGCTTTCAAACATCACCAGTGCACACTAAAGTCTGAGCTGAGCCTCCTAGACCCCATATGGGCTCATGCGGATGCCTGTGGGATCCAGTGCTATCAAAATTCAGCATTACAAAAGGCTTATCTACATAAAATATCTGGAAGTGAGAGCAAACAATAGTGACTGGCATAGCAATAGCATATTACCCTGATAAACTGGAAGGCTTGAAAACAAAAAGTCCACAGGCAGTATCAGGAGGGAACAAATATGAATAACTGGAGCCTTCAATTGTGATTTCTGCCTCGACGTTTCACTACAATATTTGATCCACTTTCCCCTGATATCTTACTCTACCAAATTAGAAGCATTATTAAGATGGATGATATTTACTTGTCAGTGAGAGCATCTAAAATAAGGTGATGCTGCACTGTTGTTCCTTATAGGCTTTTGGGCTCAGTTTTTTATTCTTAGAAAAATTCTACTGTTTCTTAGGCTTATTTTTTTTTTTAATGGAAATTTCATGTTGTTCAGGGTAGGTAGGATATAATCACTTCAAAAGGGGGGAGGGGGGATCAGATACAGTATGTAGCAGAAATTAAACATTTCCAAAGCTTCAGACTTTGGGGAGCTGGGACTGCTGCTCCAACAGCACAGATATCTTCCTAAGGGTCAGGCTTCTGTTATCAAAGCTGGGGCAAACCCTGCAAATTGGCTTTATAAAGTTCTGAGCTCTAGAAATTCTGCTGTTTGGGACATTTTTGCAGAGCTTTTTATTTGCCAGGCGAGAACTCATTTGCATTGTGGTATTGTTCTGTGTTTTCCTTTGATCTCCTACTTTGGATTTCTAAGACTGAGTGCATTTTTTTTTTCCTTTCTTCAAATTTGCATTGCCTCAGGAAATGAGAAGTTTGTTTGAACTCATTTAATTGGCCAGTGATGTGAAAAATGATCATTTTCGATGTTGGAAATGAGTCCTTATAACCTACTGTAACTTTCCATGCATTACTACTGACTCAGATTTATCTTGCCTGGAAGGAGAATGAACAATTCTAGGCTTCTCCAGGTTTGCAGATATTGATTATGGGTTTACAAGACGTCACCCTAAATATATAGAAAATCAAAAGATAATTAGCCATGCTATTCTGTGTTCTTATTTCAGTGAAGATGATACAATTCCAATTAAATCGGAGGAGATAATACCAATAGATACGATATACCTAAGAATAAAGTTGAGCTTGCTTTTTTGTATTTATTTTCATGCTGGTTTATGTTGTAATATCACTGAGTTTACCTTTTATTTACACAGAGGCTGTATTTTATGGGGTGGTTTTGCACAAGAAGAAAATAATTTATCTTTTTTATCCTTTGAAAAGTCTGGATGCGATAATCTAACCTGAAATGTACAAAAGCTGTGTGACTGATCATCCAAAATAGTATGCTTTATTAATATATTTTATTTGCATTTTTGACATTACAGTTCCTTGATGGTTTCTAAAATGTTAGAGTAGGGAACTAAAAGGATATACATTAAATCTGGCATTTTCTACTATAAATGTTAGGCTATAAATGTTTTAATCTATTAGCTTTATCAATACTCCCACATTTCCAGCCATCCTCTTTGTCCTGCCCCACTGCAGAGACCTCCCTGGTAACATTTTACTTGCAGTTGCAAAGCCCTGCAGCCTGAGGTTGTGTACCCCCTTTTAGTCCTGTTTAAAAGGAACTTGTCTGTACCTTGAAGTTGTGGGGGTGTTATTTTGAGATTATGAGGAAAAGACAGCAATATACTTAGCTTCCCTGCTGATTAGAATCATCAGATCCTGCTTTTCCCCCCACACTTTCTCAGCTCCTAGCTTAAACAATGTGAAAGAAATAAATCTGTGGGATTTTGGGGTGGTGGTTTGGGTTGTTTTTTTTTTGTGTGGCATTTGTTTTTGTTTTTTAAATCTTCTGGTACCATTGATCTGTATGATCCTAAGTAGCTTAACCAGTGTGCTCAGGGAAGAGTGGATGCATAGATTTGCTGTTGGATCTTGTATAGCAGTGCTTTAAACTCCTTACTGAAGATTGAAGTTTGTAATTGCTAAGTGACAGGGCTCTTATAATGATGCACGTGGGTACACATATTATGGTACAGTCCTTGTCCTGTTATTTGTGATTATTGTGCTTTTGAATTTGTATGTTTTTATTGAAAATCATAATTAATCTTGCTATTCTTCAGTGCAGATGTTGAAGCGTGCTAGTTTAAGCTACACAAACTGTTTAGAAAGAACCATGTTTCATCATCTAGTTTTAAGTTTATTTAAGGCATGTTAAATATAGGAAAAAATATTGTGAACAAAATGGTCATGAACAGGTCTGAGGAAAAGAAATTATTCTTAACGCCTGAAAATTTGAGATTATGAGGAAAAGACAGTAATTTACTTAGCTTTTTTTTAATATTTACTACACAGTGTAGAGCTGAAGTATTAAGATGACAGGGAAGGCCAGTGTTTATCATTCTAAATTTTACCTTCTGTAACTCATGGAAGTAATGTGTATTGTATTTGGTGTGTTCTAGTGCTTTTGGTGGTCTTGAATGTAATCCTCTTGCAAGGGGTGGCTACTGCCTAGCTGTCATGCTACAGCACCTATCAAAGATGTTATTTTTGAGCCGTTAGCATAGTTCTGCAAACCAGTCAGCAGACATTCTGTATAATAGAATTAACTTGACGTGCTCGGGCTTTCCAAAGTGAAATTCCAGATTGAAACTGAGACTGTCATTTGCATCACATCACAGACAGCGCAAGAAAATAATCACAAAGAGAAAAGAACAGACAGGCTGCGTTCCAGGCATTTTATGCTGTCTGCTTCTATTTTGGAGTGAACGTGCACCGTAGGTAGAAATGTCCAGACTGGGAGGGATGTACACAATACACGATTTCCATTTCATTTTCTTTACAGCAGAAAAATCCAGCCCTGTGGGTTCAGGTTATCGAATTACTATCTTTCGTGGTCCAGTTCTCAGTTTAACGAATAAGAAATATTCCAGGAAACAAGCACAAGATTTTTCTTCTGTAAATGATGTATTTTTGGAACTATCTAAAATAAATGATTGCAGAAGATGTATAGGAGGCTAGTCTGCAAGCTGTCTCAGGGATGACCTCCTTTCAAGTATTCACAGCTTGTGATCTCTCCTACATATCCAGCAACAGATTCAGCAAGCTTTTTGTATGTAATCCCGAAGAAAACTTCCCAGTCTTTGATTTCAGTAGCTGATTTTCTGATTTCAGTAGCTGATTTTCTGATTTCAGTACGTCTGCAAGCTTCTTTTTAAGTTTAATGCCACAGGTAATTTTCATTTGCAATTAAATGTTCTCACTTCTTCTATTAGTGTTCTAAATCTATTGAGTCTTTTAATTAATCAGAACGTGCATAAAAAGCAAAAGACAAAAACTGTAAGTGCTGTATTCTTTCCCAATGTGCCATATAAAGTATCTTATTAAGAGTTGGACATAAGGAGACATGAAATATGACTGACTTCAGAAAACTGGGCAAAATACCAATTGTTTTTATGTTTGTCCTTGGCTAAAGGGGAAATAGGATAAAACAGCTACCACAGGATACCAGTTCAATGCAAGCTCCTGGTGTGGACAGGTTACATTCACACCCTTGTGTGTTCCAGAATAGCTTCCCTCCGCAGACGAACCCTCAGATCAGTTGACAGGAATGATGTTTCACCAATGTATGTATGCATATCTTAATTAAGGCTACACATTGTTGGAGCTGACAGGAATGTCAGGCTCTTTAGATTCCCAGAAATACCCTCAGCCCGACAGCTAGGAAGCTGGTATTGGCTGAGCACTCTCAGATAATTTTTCCCAAATGATGAGTCATTCCTCTTCCCATATGAATTGGTACCATTCCCATAATCAACATCTGAATTTTCCCTTTCTCTGAGAGATACATTTTTTTTTTTTTGGTACTGCTTTGCAATTCAGAGACAGAGCTGTATATAATAAACTCAAAGGCAACTTTAAAGGCAATTACTTAAATGCTTTTGAGACATACGTAGAATTCTATCTCATTTGGGAGAACTCACTAAAAGCTTAAGTGTTATTGAGGACACACATTGAGATGGAAATGTGTATTTTTAGAAGAAATTTTGCTATTTTTTTCTGGGCAGTGACACAATAGCAAAAGATGATAAAATCTGGGTATGAAATAATGTGATCTGTAGTTGAGGGAAAGGGGGTTTTGTCCTGGTCTTTTTAGGTGCTTTAAGTTATATCTTAACCAAACCTTTAAAGAGCAGATCCTAACATTGTGTGGTGCTCCGTGTAGTTACTCTGGTCTAGTAAATAAAAATGATTGATTTTTTTTTTTTTTAAATTAATATAGATCTGGCATACTGATAAAATCCCTAGCGTGGAAGCAATTTTATGGGAAAGATAAACTTAAAACATGTATAGCTATCAGCAGAAAGCACCTTTATGCAGATAACAGTGCGTCAGTAAAATAGGTATTGTTTAACTATGTAAACCCACTTTTCCTTCTGGAATTTGGCTCAAATAGTCATTGAGATGAGATCTGCACTATGAAGTTTTGCTGGCATTGCTGCTGGAACTTTTAAGGGTCAATAGCCACTGATTTCCTTTAATCTTGTATTCATAATAATCCTTTCCTTTGTGTACAGTTGCCAATAGTCTTTCAAGCAAAGACCCTGGAAGTCTGAGATCTCCCTGCTGGAGCAGGAATAGATACTAATGAGCTCAGTGAGAGGAATAGACTTTTTGCCTCATGGGAGATTGTCTGAGAAATTAAATGGACTGGGCATGTGATTTTTAGGCACAGACAGAGTGTAATTGCAGCCCTCAGACAGCAAGGAGGAAATACTTTGAATACTACAGCTAGGTCTGGGAAGGAAAATGATGTAAAAGATACAGAGCACTCTGGTGCTAAAGATAATGAAGACAGTTTTCAGAATACTTGGAAGGTAATTGCCAAAATTATCTTGGTATGAACAATGGTTTTGAGTTAAAGAATTCTGTAACAGTTCAGTTGTGTCAGTACAAAGTATAGTTTAATATTTACTCGGACAGTGCAAGTTATTCTGCCAATATAAATTTTGATTTAGAACTGAATGTTGCCCTGGCGTAAGTACAAAAAAACCCAGCCCTACACATAGGCGGATTTTATCCCTTTTGCTGCAGTTAGTCCTTAGCCAAAGGAGCACAGAAACTGTGTAGACAAGCTAGAAATGATAGACAAGTGTATATACATAAAAAAAAGGGGGGGGAATATTTCAACATACAGCATGAAATACTTCCTGAGCCTACCTGCATTAACCTGATCCATTAGCAGCATAGGGTTAAATGAGCACAAAGCAGCAAAGAACAACTGCTTCAGCTTTTTCAGTCTTGCTATTTTGGTGAAGCAAGGGAATAAATACGGCTTGGGTTTTGTACTTCTTTTAGTCTAGCCTATAAGGATCTGCTTTTTTCTTTTGCAGTAAGTAGTGTGGGGTTTAGGAGTCTGCAAGTAACAGGAACATGCATTAAGCCAGGGTTTCATCTCCTTTTAGGTGGTCAGATATACACATCCTTAATTCACTCACACACATAAAACTCCTCTTCAGCATCCCACAGGTCTCTTGATCCATTTTCAACATGAAACTTCGAGCTGTAAGATGTCTCTTAGTGGTTAGATCTTATTTAGGATCTGTACATAATTATGATTACCCAGATTCAGGAAAGGTGAATTCAAACTCAAATTTGTCTTACTCCATCTCTACAGTGGGGACACCTGTATGACCTGCTGTGTAGCCTGAAAATGCAGGCCAAAAGACCTCACGTTTTTTGTTTTCTGTGAGTATATTAAGGTGAGATAAAAATCAGAGAGGCAGATATACGGAATTAAACCAGGGATGGCATAGGGACATAGGAGCAAAACCTATTAATTCATTTAGGCAGGACAGAAGAAGCAGCAGCTATTTAATTAAAAGAAAAATAAGATTCTGTATCACTGCAGTTTTGGGCTCTTAGCTTGACCCGCTGAGGCCATCCACAGCTAGCCTGGTGCTTGGCTGCTGTGTTAATGACAAACAGAAGACAAGCACTTAACACTTGGACAATAGTGGACCTTGCACACCCTGTCCCTGTTCTTCTTTAATCTTTGATTTGTGTGAAACAAAGTGCTATCCAAGGCATGCAACCTACATATACACCCTATCATTTTCTCCATTTGTAGGCTAAATTTTGATAAGCTGGTGTCAAAGTGAGAGAATTTCCAGTAAGGAAATTTTTAAGGTGATATTATTCTCAGTAAGTCCAAACAGAACTGTTACAGAGATGCTGGGAACACTCAGAGGCAACAAAAAGATGTTAAAAGTAGTCCAAGAAATGAGGTGTAAGAACTAGAGATTTTTGCAAAATGAATTAAAAGATCATCTTCCATTCCTTCTGGGAGACCTCCAGTGCTTTGTCAGAGGGGTTGTTAGCCATGCAGTTAAAAGTAGCTGAGTGGATGTAGAAGCCAAGTCACAAGAGCTCTCTGTCTGTAAGAGCAAGACAGATTGATGAGGTGCTCAGTGACCTGGCTGTCATGACCCAGAAAGTTTTTCAGGAAATAGAGGAGACATGGAAACTACTGTCCAACTTGGAAAATGCTGAGATAAGATGCTGTAAATAGTAAAGGAACTAAATAATTGGCTCACAAAGAAAGAAAAACATTTCAGGCCATAGTAGGGGTTAGCTTTCTGGGTGAGGTGTTTCAAGCATCCAAAAGGCTTAGGTAAGAAAGCATGGTTTTCATCCTGTTCTTATTTTATGCCCTATTCGTAATCTGTAGAAGGCAGAGGCAAGGAATTGGATTGCCTCAGTTTAAATGATGTTATCTTTGAAAAGAAAACTCCTTGTGATGATTATTTGACTGCAATGGACACAAAGCAGGATTTCAGTAGATGGCTGAAGTGACCCACCTCTGAGAGTACCACAGAATTTACCTGCAGGAAAAGAAACCCCATCATCCAAAGCTTAAACCAATCTGTAATATTCACCTTACAACTACCCATCCATCTCAGCTGGCCAAGAGACACTTGAGCACTAGAAAGAAACAAAAAAATAAATTGGAACTGTTAGAGGTATGGAATGATGTTTGTTCCTTACACAGCCTAAAGCCCTTGAGGCATTCTAGAGTAGTTTGGTAGTGTGCCAGTTTCTTGTTCACTGGAATTTAAGGCTGAAGATTAAAAGCCCAAGCAGAAGACAAAACAACTGCTAGTGAGAATGGTAAAGGGGAGTGCTTTGTCTGTATGAATACTGATGTGATGTGGCTTTGCTTGGGAGAGCCTGGCAGTCGGTGTTCCTTAGTACCTGGGCTAGTAAGTTATGAAATAGTTGGAAATCAAGTCACAAGGAATCCCAAATGTTGTAACAGTACCTAAGGTGTTCTGTTGACTAAATCCTTTGTTGCACCTGGGGTTCTGAATTACAAATATTTAATTCTAAGTAGGTTAAAAGTAAAATCAGCCATTCTAGCATTTTTCTCAAGTCAACAGAGAACTAAAGGGATGTGAATCTGTTGACTACTGTTTCTTTTGATGGCACGCTCAACTGCTAACAGCGTGCTGGAATATAATCTCTTAGACAGGCTGCTCTCCTCTTCTGAGAGCAGTACAGCACTAGTATAACCTTGCGAATGAAGAGACTTGGCTAATTCGGGTATTGAAGGTTGCAACATAAAGACCTAAGACTGTTGCAAGGCTGGTAAAGAGCCAAGACTTGAAGCCTTGCCCAGGTCTTCTCTTGTCTCTTACCAGGCAGCTCGAGTGCATGAACAGCAGAATTCCCCCTCAATCAGAGTTTTTAAAAAGGCTTATTAGCCTGGTTGCAGTGCTGGGTTTGAGGTGGCTGCACTCGACGTGCAAAACCTTTTCCATAGCACAGAGCCCTGAGGAGCATGCTGCTTAGTCACGTGGCAAGGAATGAGCTTGGGCAAAGCCAGATTTACAAGCTTGCAGTCCACGATTGCTCTGCTGAATACGTGCCAACCCAGAAAACCACCTTCTCTAGAGTTCCAGTTCTCTTTGGGAGCTGGCTAAAGACTGATTTCGCTCCCCTGATGAGATGGTAATGTTAGGTTGCAGAAGGAGGTGCTGTAAGTCTGCATCGAGTCTGGTGATTTGGAGAAGGAAGGAGCCACGTGGGGTAGGAAGCTGGAAGATGTTGCAGAGTCTGAGGGCTCCCCGATTCACCGTGTTTAAGGTCAAAGCTGAAATAGTCTTTGGTCACTTGAGATCACGCAGCAGCTAAAGCTGCCCATGCAAGTGCTGTGTTGAGATCATCTACACAAATATTGTGTCGATGTCTGTCAGGTGGCTTCTATGGTTTTAGGACAAGCAGTAACATTTAATGAATTGTGACAGAATATGTGTGGTTTATAAACTAGCCTTTCAGTTTCCAGAGGTTTTACAAAAGGCCAAGTGAACTGGAGCAGTGTGTATCTTGCTAACTGATTTAGGAGTTGTGGGTACAATTGCAAGGCAGGGAAGGAAACTGCATTATGTGGGAGCGGGCACTAGGAAGCAATTGTGGACTTCATTCAAGATAGTGCACAGACTAGGAATGCTAAATGGAGGAGACAGTCAAGTTACTTTATTGAATCAGCTAAAAGCTCAGAAGTCTTTGCCTGGCATCTGAAGCCATGGATGTATGTGTGGGAGGAAGTGAGACTTCATTCAAGAAGAAACAAAAACGTATATATTTTGTGGAAAACAATAACAATTCAGAAGATACTTGTAAATATTTGTTCTGCATTTCCAAGCATAACAATAGAAGTGTGCAATGTTGTAGCATTTTGGGAGCAATCTTTACTTCTGGAAAGTGCTGGTTGGAGTCATCAGTCATTCCTCAGATTTTACACTCGAACTGTCTGTATAACAATGTGTTGGAAGTAAAAGAAATACTCCATTCCCTTTTCATCAGCACCCTTCAGGCAGGTAGGTTAGATCTAAAATTCTGTGTCACTGCTGTGTCGTTTGTCTTTGTTTACAAAACAGGTATTTTAGCAGCATATATAGAGGTAAGCATATATTAGGTAGGATCAAGGTGCTAGATACTGCACAAATGTATCGTAATAATCCATTCCCTGCAGAATTTACATCTCTAGAGGTGGTAAAGAGGATATAACATATTTGCATGTATTTTATGTCTATCTATTAGTGGAATAGCAAAGCATGTTCTTTGGCAAATATTCTGTTAGATCCACAGTGTATTACAGTTTTATTTCTATATTTGTTTATACTGAAGTGAGGTTTAGTGGGGAGAGAGATGAGCTAAACTGGAAGACAAAAAGGAGGATTTACACTTTATTTTCCAGGGAAAGGAGAGGGATGAAAGTAAGTGTGAGCAGGACAACACCAAGGAGCTCAAAGGAACGATGTCAGCCATTTGCCATTCCACTAGATTCACCCCAACACTATTTCCACTTTCCTGCCAGCTCTAACAGAGACTTTTTTTACTACTAGGTGTGTGTCTGGCTGTTAGCTAGGAACCACCAAAGGCTTTTAGAGCCTCACAAGTCCTTGTCCACAGCAAACAGGCAAGTTGTGCTGGTTTGCTGTTTCTTTCCTGTTACTTTTCCTGAAAAAATAATTTCTAATGTAAGTTTTTTGCTGTATTTTAAGGGCTAAATTACCAAATGGTGTTACATGTTCACAGATGGGAATGAGAAGCCCAGCGTTTACAAATGAGATGGAGGGGGTCCATCCCCAGGGAAAGGAGTCTCCTGAAGTCCTATTTGCATATTAGAAGGTGGTGTGTGTGAAGATAGGGAATGGTGCTCTGGAGCCTGTAGCACCTGCTGCTTAAAATGCCTTCATTGCTTGCCTCTGAGCTCACAATACAGCTGGCATGCTATCAAGTATCCCAGAGGGAATTAGCAGTGGGATTTTAGTAAAAGCCTCTGTTTAATAACCAGTGCTTTTTTTAAAATAAAAATGTATCCAGCACTAAGCAGAGGGGAAGAACCTAACAAAAACCCAATCGAGCAAGTCTTTCTCTTACTTCAGTATGTGTATGTCTTTGTAGGGCAAAGAACAAACAGCAGGCTTTGCTGACACAAATACTGTTCCTAGAGAGCGTTCACATCTTTCCACTTTACTACTCCAGTTAGTGTTTCAGTTTTGTGGTCTGAGTTTGCAGTTTTGTATGTCTCCTTTTTCTTCTCGCAAACATTTCGTGTTTACCTTTTGACCCTCCCTTTTCCCTTCACCCCTGAAGTGCTGATCTAACTTCTAAAAGCTTTGAGAAATACATATCCGTGAAGTCCTTTCCCCTTGACCCCTTCCTGACTGCTGCAGTTCTAGGTGGGATCTGTACATTTCAACCTGTTCTTATGGTTACCATAGAAACTGGCCACAGGCCCTGTAAAGCCACTGATGAGGCAAGAAGGAAAGGATAAGCCTTTTAGTTCCTAAAGTAGAGCTGAGAACATATCTCACTCTAATTGTCCAGGACACACACCCAGCAAAATACAAATTCTGGAGGTGCTGTAGAGTAGCATTCAGATGATATATGTATTATTCAAGGAAATGTATGTATTGCTCCAGCCCAGCTGGTCTTCTCACACTGCTGGGGGGGATCATCATGTTCATGACTGACCTGTCACTGGGCGAGCTGTTATGGAGACTGAGAAAGCTCTTGTGCCAGGAAGCACCTCGGAGTCACAGCAGTTGAAACAGGCTGTAGGATGCTTTGATCTTACTTGAACAGAGGGAACTCTTGCTGGTCTTTGCATTTGCACAGGCTTGTGCAAGAGAATTTTTGTTGGCCTGGTGGACAAGACTGAATTTGGCTTGTTTCAGTTCTGGGACAAAATCCACTTTGAAAAGAGGTGATACAAATTTTTCTGCAGCTTTAGAATCTAGGTTATTGTTTTTGGCTTGGTGAGGTGAATGCTGAGCACAGGAATTCTGCTCTGATAGCCTCTGTAGAGATGGGCTGAATGGTCACAGAATGCGGGAGTCGGAGACATGGGCTGCTGCAAGCTGCAGCCTGGCAGACCTGCAGCTGGTGGATGTAGCAGAAACTCATCTGCCATCCACTCAGCCTTTGCAATCCATTTTGCTTCTGAACATGGGTGGGATTTTGGGTGGCGTTGAAGCGATACCACTGCGTGCCCAGAACACTGAGGAGCTGGAAGCTTGAGTCGTCTTCCTTCTGTTTCCTGTCTTGCTCTCAGGTTTAAGTTTCTCCTGTGGTAAGTCTCTAGTGAAAGGCCCATTTTACTGGACTTACTAAAGCCTCAGTTTGGTAACTCCAAGATTTAACAGGAGCTAGATTTAGTTATCCAGAACTTTGAGAATACCTACTTAGCAGAAGTGTTAATGAACAAAATGCTTTATATACTTCACTGATTCTTTGATGGAGCATGGATGGCTTTGATGAAGGGAAAGAATGGCCCATGCACCACACATACTCACATCATATGTTGCAAACAGACATGAACAAGCACAACTTGCTCTTAAAGCCAGCCAGAATTTATGTGACTGTACCACTATGGTCCCGAGGCAAGGCTAACGCTGAAATTTCAGGAGGGCTTGTTAGTTTAGGGCTGGTGTGATATTAACTGTAACCACAGGGCTTTGGCTAGTGCAGAATACGGCCCAATCTGCTGATTTGTCTCACTGTCAGTTTGTGATGCTGCTGCTTTCCCAGGCCAGGCAGCTGTTCACTGGCAGCTGGAGTGAGAACACTGTGCTCTCAGTTCCCACAAGCTGCTCAACAGTTGTCAAGGGGAAGCTAACTTCTAATAACTACTTTTCCTGGCTGCTTTTGAATCATGAACAGCTTTGTATCCGGTTACCAGTTTGTAGCAACTGCTGATGCTAGGTCCTGGTCTCATTTGTAACAATTTGGAATTACACATTGATTTCATCACACTTGCTTTTAACTTAATCTCATTATAAATGAGACAAGCCTCACTTCCTCCTCCCCACCAATTCAATATTAAACCTTGCTTAAGTCTTATAATTATATAGCCTCCATGGTATACTTCAGTGGGTCTTATTCAACCTCTTTGTGCCTAATAGAACTTGGTAATAGTTGTATTTTCCAGAACAGATTTTTTTTTTTAATTACTATGCTTTTAACATAATAATGAAAAAAGGTTTTAATAAATTCAACATACTAAATACAGTGATATTTAAACCTCATTTGATCCGTAAGCCTATAGAACTTAACTTGAAAAAGAAGTTTCTCAGCTGCCAAGTGAAAAATAGCTTCACTATTTCACCAGTTTATTATCAAAAGAAAATGTTACAGCTGAGATTACTCTGCTGCTGTGTTTGTATTGGCTGTGTATGTTTGCTTACCCAGTTCCTAATAAAGGCAGTAGATAGAACAAACTAAATTCAGCCAGTTGTGTAGATTATGCTGTTCTATGCATTTTTTTATTTCAAAAGAAATAAGAAATGTGCATTAGTTTTGTTAAATTGGTTGACTCTGAAAGAGAAAAGTGAATTCAGTTCATGTTGAGAGCAAAGGCAGAGACCTTCCAAGGTGGGCAGAATTTTACTGCTTTATTTTACACATTTAAAAAAAAATATTATTTTTTGAATAATCAAAATGAAGCAGACATTTTTAGAACAAGAAAGGTGTGAAGATTCTGCTAAATAAAATAAGTGCTTCAAAGAGATCAACGCAATTACCCCAGGATGTGGCAGCTATAACCAAGCTCCTACAACGGAGTTGGCTAGAAACAGCAAAAACCAGAGAGAGTCCAAAGGGCGTAGTCAGCAGGTATGCTGAGTTTGAATGAAATGTCTGTGTAATCTTAATTCCCTTTTAAAAAATGATCAAGCATACTACTGAACGCTTGTGGTAATGTTTTATTATGCTCATATTCTGAAAAGCTAAGCAATGCCAAGTGCAACAACGGATAAGACACGCATTCTGTGATTCTAGAGGCAGGCTTGTGCCTGCTGTAAGGAAAATCCACTTTGCTTTTGTTTTGTTCTGTTTCAAGGAGTTTTTAAAGTTACTTTGCTTTATATGTCATCTGAAAGAAAACAGATCCAAACAAAAAACTAGCCATTCAAGCTAAATTATAGCAAAGGTTTTTTGAACTTTGTAGGGAAGTGGATTTTGAGAGTTGAATTTGCAGTAGATACAGAAGCTAAATAAGTGCTTGAGATTTTTTTATTTATTTATTTTTTAACATTACTAAATAGGCTGTAGCACTAGGAGACTGGTACCATCTAGTGGCTACAAATACCCTAATGCTGTCAGACTTTCCTGCATGTGATGGCTAAGCCAGAAGGTAACCTTGTAATTTTTGAGTTGGTTTGGAAGAAATATCAGTAATCTTGTTAGTCATACCTGTCCACAATTTAAGTTGCTTGTGCAACAGTGTGACACAGGTAACTTAAATTGATGTCATTTGCCTCTGTACATGATCTTATAAACCCACTGCTGTGGGATTACCTATGGATTCTGTAGGAGTCTGAGCTCTTGCATCATCAACTGTAAAATGAAAGTGGGGGGGGTTGTTGAGTGTTTTTTGGTGTGTGTGGGTGGTTTTGTTGTTGCAGGGTTTTGTTTCTTTTTTTCTTTATAGGGCATTTGGTTACTTTAGAGAGACCTGTTTTCTATTTATTTACATAATTTATTATGTCTGTATTTTTTTTAGTTCTGGCTCACCGTACTGCTTATTCAAAGAATGAATTAATATTTAAAAATTTTCTTACCATTCAATCACTTAATGCTGAAAGGCTGTACACCTCCTATCAAATCTACATTGCAAAAAGAGATGCCCTTTTATTTAGAACTTCCTACTTTAGAACCATTCTGAGACATGATGGATTCAAATTCTGTCACATCTTGTGTTATGTTGCAAGATGTAAATCTTTAAAGAACATATTATTATGATATTGTGATGTTTTTGTCACATCTTCTCAAATTGCACATTAAAAACATCTTCCTTTTCAAAGGCCTCAATAGCTACTGATCATTGTTCCTTATTACAGGTGATTCTGAAGTCACAACATCAGATAAATATATATATAATCTTTATGACAAAGGGGATGCTTGAGCAATGCTAAATGCATAGAGTGAATTATAGTTCATAATTAACCAAATTAAAAAAATAAAGAGAGAATTATTGATGACTTCTTTCTGGTTACTATTTTCCCTCGCAGTTATTTTTCTAAGAAATCATCAGGGGGCAGCAGAGTCTTTTAGTCGATCCAGACTGCAACCATTTCTGAGTAGTTCATGCTAGCACTTCAGTACTGCAGAATTTTTCTCAGGAAGCACATTTTCTGTGAATGCTGTTGCACATATAGAAGAAGGCATCACACTCTCCTAAACACTGGATAAGAAAAATGAATAGGCTGCAAGTAATCCCATGTAGAAACCTGTGCAGTTACCTGTAGTTGTGGATACACAAATGGAGAATTAAGAAAACATTTGTTGGTGAAAAGTGATTTGTTGGAGGCTATTCATTCCTGTACTGAACCTTTTTGTTCTGTATCTGTGTTGGTTTTAATAAAGTATTTTCTCTTTCTTGATACATTTCTGATTCTGCTGTGGGTAGAGATCATCATGAGTCTTGTCATTCCCCTATTTCTCATAGAATTTACCAATTTTTCACTAGTTCTAAAGACTTGTTTGCAAGGTTATATTCCACGGCAGAAAACCTGCTGCAGATGCACATTTCTTGTTACAGGATCAATGGGATCAGTTAATTCTTTGTGTGTGGATATATATGAGCAATAATAGCCACCAAGTGTATCGGAGACACACACCAACAACATAAAACTAAAGCATTATGATCCTCAGGAGAGAAAAAGCTTTCAAACAGTCTGAAAACAATTCTATCTTCTGGGGTTTTTGACAGCGCTTTCTTGTTAGCAGAACATAGTGGATTATATATTTTTAATATAAATTTGCTTAAATAATAGCAGTACATAAGCCTTAATAATTGAGTAAGCTTTCACAGTTAAAATACAATAGCACAACAAGAAACAACATGAAAAACAGATACAATATATAAGCTCTTAAGTGGATAATAAACCATTTTGAGTGTTCTTTCAGCACTTGCAACAGCTGTTTCTGCCTTATACTCTGTCCCTTCTCTAGGAAAAAGATGTGTTGTAACTATTGGGTCGAATCTGTGTTTTACACAATCACTAATTTACCTCAGAACTCCCTTATTGTGCCTTCAAAGCCCAATCCACTTGTCTAAGGTTGCTGATTTATTTTTTTTACTTACTCTGGGTACATATTTTGTCCAAGTATGAGTTCCCAAAGCACCTTTTCACTGGAACAAATGTGGGCCTCAGTCCAGCAAAGCACTTAACTACATATTTAACTATTAACATATAACTGTTGCATTTGACTGCAGTAGGACTGATATTATATTTTAAGCTGTGGACATACTGAAGTGCTTTAGAGAGCTGATGCCCACACGTAAATGCCAGGGAAGAGCAACAACTTTGCATTACATTACTGAGCTAAGCCCTCTGATACAGGTAGATCTGCAAAGTCTTCAAAAGAAACCAAAACAAACCTATTTCACAATGCAAATATTTTAGCTATTTAAACACAGGCCCTCTATGAATATCAAAGTTAGTTTAAAAAGCCAGCTGTTTATTTTCACTTGCTCTTACGGTGAGGCTTATCATGCTTTGTGAGAGATTGGCAGTTTCCCTAAAAATGTGTCAGAGCTAGGGCATCAGGCTGGGACCCGGGGAGCTCTGCAGGTTTAGGGCTGTTTGGAGGAAGAGGATAATTCTGTGACAAAGTGAGAAAACAGTGTTTGTATCAAGAGGTCTGTGCTGAGAGCAACTCCCTTAGTTTAGCCATAACCCTAAACAGTATGGTTGTGTTGGGGAATTTGTGATACATTGTGCTGGGAAAGATGAAAAACGTACAAATGAGATTTTGTGCATAGTGTTTTATTTAAAAATAAAAGCTGGTTAGTTTGGGGTTTTTTTTTATTTTTAATAAAAAAGCCAAACCGCTGACAACTGCAATGCCAGAGGTTAGCGAAGTGGCTACAAAGGCTGAGCAACCACTGTATGTTTGTACTACATCTCCATGCATCTTCAGGAAACTGCATCTCAGCTCTTAATGAAGCTAAAGCATCAATGCACAGGAGGGTTCAGGTAGTGTTTCGGAACGTGAAAAACACCTCGTTTTAAACCAGCATGTGTAATCAGCCTCAATCTGCTTTCCGGAGCTGGCTATTCAAACTAAAGGGTGCTGCTGGAGTCTGACACTGATATATTAGCTAATGTTGGTAACGTGCTGGGAACTACCTGTGTGCTGTAACACTGGAAGGCAGTCCATTAGTGCCTGAATTAATGCACCCAGGGACTTTTAATTCTTCACAGAATCTATTTCCATATTTAATTACGGGAAAGTCATGGAAAAAAAGTTAGAAAGCACCTTCTTCATCCATTTCATTGTCAACGGGAGTGGTGATTAGTAATTCTTCTTCGAGTTATATTGCAGTGTTCACTTAAAATAATGCAGCTCCTTGCTGAGTTTGCTCCAATTAAGCCATATTTTATTTGCTAATGACTTACCAAGTTGACAATGACCTTGAAGTTGGTATTGTCAACACTTCTTGGCGTAAAGAGCTAGATGATTTAGAGTTATTAAGAGTGCATCAATTTATTCTTCAGTCTTGGTCAGTATTTTTAAAAAGCTTTTAAATTCCATTACAGATAGGATACTTTACCTGAACAATGTCCAGGTTAGTGAGTTAAGTAACAGTCCATTTATACTGTTCTGACTGCAGATTTTAAAGATGTATATAGAAGACAACACCTCTATTGTTTTTGAGTTAAAAAAAAGTGTACTAAACTGGGTTGTCTTTACGAGTCAGTAGCTTTAATCATTACAAGTGCAATTTATTGCCGTCACATTCTGTTGGCTGTATGTCATTTATAAAATCCCTTATATAAATACATTTATAAATATTTAGCTACTGAATGTCACTGTTTCAGAAGTTACTATTTATCGTGGTCTAATTTATTTCACTGTGTGTTAACAGGTGCTAGTATAATTAAAGAAGGTGTTAATTCTTTATGAATGCTTCTTGATAATTTAAAATGAAGATGAATAATAAAATGACATTTATGTAGTTTAGAACCTTATAGTTGCAGTTTAGTAACACCACAAAACCACTAGTGCCTTTAGATGGAATTTTCAGTGGGCCAGCTGGAACATTTTAGGCAAACATGATGTTTAGCACAAATGAGCTCAGTAATGGACTCTGGTTTGTCGCTAGAAGTATTCCTGAACATCTCCATTTATTTTTTGATAACATTTCATCTTTTGGAAGCTGTTGTTGCATGTTATCTTTATGCAGATGCACATATAATCACACTGCCCGTTCACACGCGTTATTTGCTGCTAGCTTTCATTAGTTCCTGTTCCATTACTTTTTTATCTTAGATAATACCTGTCTTCAAGGGGGGGAAAAAGAACTTCTAGTGAATTTGAAAGATGTAGATATCACTACTTTTAAAAATACTCTATGTTAAGGTTTCATGTTCTGATTTGATGCATTTAAATTCTATTATATTTTACTTGATAAGAATATCATTCCATATGCTGAAAATCCTGCTTACTGCATGCCAGTAAAAAAAATAGTGATCAAACTACCGTCTTTGCTCGAGCAGATCTGTTAGGAATATACTCCTTTTGTTTTGCCTTCACGAATTGAGTTACTATGCCATAAAGATTGACTTTAATGGAGTCATCATTATGTGCATACACCGTAACTGAGAAACCGTATGATCTAATTACTGTAACCCATTTCTTTCTTAACTCTAAATCTCTGTTCTCAGTTTCTGCAACATGCCTAATAAAATATCATGCAGGCTTTGGGTTGCTCAATACAGAGATTATGAGGTGCCTAGGATCTTAGGAATATTGAAATGTTGAGTAATAGTGTGTGTGTATATATATAGCTTCCCAGGGAGCAACAAGCACAGATTTCTGTTCAAGATAATCAGCCATGTATGCAAATTTAAGTATGCAAATTATTATCTCTTTCTGTTAAAAATGCGTTTTAAAATCGCTTTTCAGTTTTACAGTAGAGTAAATTGTGCTGAGCATTCTTCTGAAGCTGTTAGAAATGCCAGTGGTCTGATTGGATGGTGTATTTCTGCAGCAAAGTCTCAGTTTTCTTTCATATCATTTTTGTTCAGAAACACAGGCAAGGGATTGGATCCTTGAGACTGCTTTGTGTGACTAGTGCTTTGAAAGCAGAGATCACTTCTCATGTTCCGCTCAGGATTTCAGTTTTTCATCAGAGAGTCCTCACTCTTCAGTGCAGTCAGCTGTGGTGTTTGAAATTGCTCAATTTTGAGATGTTTTTTCAGTCATGTGATGCTCACTACTCTCCAAGTAGGGTACACCTACAAAGAAGCAGCATCTGCATAAAGTGATTGACTCAATTCTGTTTGTCTGGTTTGTTTTCTTGTTTCTAATTTGGATTTGAGAAACTTGGAAGAATTCAACCATTTTTAGCTGAGACACACACTTCATTCTCAGAGAAACGAATAGTATGGTATTAAAAATGTTTAAAGTTTACTATATGCTTCCAAATGTACTACTCTTGTTCTGTGTAAAGTTCATGTACTTGTCAAATGCAGCCCCCAGAAAAGAGATGTGAAAATGTACCGTTTATATCATCTCATAGTAAGATGACAATCTGCACGTTTTGTTCTCTTTAACAGGCCTTTATGTTTTTACAGTTTCTAGTTGGTAACTTAATCTCATTTCCCCCTAGAAGTACAAGCTGTCCTTTCTTTTTTTACCCCTCTGGGTTGGATTCAGATTGGAGTTAATTTGACATTTTTAGCTGCCTGAGAAATTAAGTCTACCTGATGTGAGGCTGTTATCTTCAACATTTTCCCAGGTCATAGACAGTATGCTGGAGATCAGGGCCATCCAACTCTAGAAGACCTAGAGTGTGCAAGATTTTTCGTGCTGGGAAAAGGTTGTGTTACATTAATAATAATATTGTGCTCTTCTTTTATTAGTATCATAATAAACTGTAGGTATTTCCACAAAATTAACCATATAGAAAAATCAATATGCTTATCCTTATTATGGACTTCAAAATAAATGAGATTTCTACAGGATCTAATCTGTCACAATTTAAAGTAATTTTAAGAAGTTCATTCTTTACGTGTCTGGCCAATATTATTTTTTGATGGTACATGAACCCAGTAGTAAATAGTTCTGCACAGAGCCTCTTGATGGAGCTGTCACCCTTTTGCTCTGAAGATTCAGTTTAGCTTTCATGCTCCCCTTTATAGTAACGGTCATCTCAAATGGTGAAGCAGGAGGAATTGTACAAGCAAGGAAAAGGGGTTTGTTTTTCTTTCTTTTTTTCTTTCTTGCCAGGAAAAGGTAACATGTTACAGAGAAATCTGTAAGCCTGTGAATTTTCATCATGAGAACATACACACTAGATACAGAGATGATACATGTGTCTCAAAGAAAAAAGAAAATGGAATATAAAAAAGGAAGACAGTGATATTTTTGAGATTTTGAACTTATTTGTGCATAATGAAGGAAAAATACGACCGAGTTGTTTTTCTGAGATGGGACTGACTTAAATGCTAAAATTATTGCATTAAAATCATGCAGTCTTATCCTGGATGCACATTCTGTTAATGGCTGCAAAGTACTTTTTCCAAAATACTTGGAAGATGGTGCTCTTTGAACAGAAGCTGAGCACAGGCAGCCAGTCTCGTTCCCAGTTTGTATCTCTGAGAATGTTCTCCTTGTGCTCAGTGTATCAGATCTGTTAGAAATCGTATAAAAATTGCTGTGCATTATGTTGATGAGTTTAGAACCAGTGAGTGAAATTTTAGATATGTAATATATTTGCTGAACTGGCTGTTTTGTGATCTTTAAAGACACATTCAGCCTACAGGCCATGCTATTGCAGTGTTTGTGTGCTTTATACTTAGCATGGTTTTGATTCATTAGGCAGGTAATTCAGTTAGGAGAATAATTTTTTGTAGGTGACATAATGTGAGGTATATTTCATTGATATTTCCCTGTACTACTCTAGTAAAAGCAGCTTTTGCTGGGGAACATGCATATCCTGGTTAGTTCTTCATCAGAAGTCTCTAATTTTCACTATTAAAAAAAAAATAATATTATTTTTGAGAGTTTGCACGAAACTTTCCAGATTAAAGTACTCAACCTATCGATTTTCATACTGGCCCCTAGAAGCTGTGCTGTGAATTCCAGTGCTTTACTGTTTGTGGCTTTCACATGAGTTTTAAGTAATGCAAGATGAGCTTTAATAGTCTAGGCTGAATTTCATATATATATCTATATATATCTCTATATATCTATATATATCTGAACGTGAAGCTGAAAAGTTAGTAATGAAGTGAAAGCAACTATTTCTAGAGACTTTGGTGAGTGAAAGTAGATGTGTTGTGTGCAGCATGGTACGTTGCCTTCAGCCATTCACAAGTCATGGCTACTGTAATGACTACTATATAAATGTGTTCGTGCTGGCAACTGGCAATCGAGGCCCCAGTTTGGGGGAGGGAGAAAGTAGGACACAAGCACATAGGAAAACAAACCGACTCTATGTCAACATAAAATTTGAAGATTTTTGCTATGCTTCACATTAAATGGAACTGTTGCTTCTGGTCCAACTTGTATAGAATCTGTTAAATAGAACATAACTGGATGTGTGTTTGACAGCTTGAAATATGAATGTATAGACGTGTGCAGAAAGTGTAATTGGACAGGCGAGTGCTCCACTGAGCAGGGTTGTAGTGCTGAGGTCTGTAACTGCTTGATGTGGACAGTGATAACCTGAATTTTGTTACATTTGCCATTTTTATGCATTCTGTCCAGATAGTTTTAAGCTAAACTGTTAATCAGTACTTTCTTTTCTCTGGCAATCATCATTGCATCTCTGGGAGGGACATCTGTGCTCTGCTTGATGTGTTGTGTATGACTTCAGAAGCAGCTCTGTATAGGAATTAATATGAAAAATCTGACCTGAATAAGCAGAATTTTTATTTATTTTTTTTTTTAATTAAGAAAAGAAAGGGAGTTTCTACAGTGACACATGCTGTCTGGAATCACAAGCTGACTACCTGCTGGACTGCACTAGAGTTATAAATCCTCCTAGCTCTCTTAGCTGATAACTGAAGCTATTGCTCTCTGTGGTTTCAGCATTACCCATCACAAGGTTGTTAGTGAAACAAACTGTCATTATTAGGGAACTGTTAGTTTCACAACTGCTATTTGTAGACAAGCCCGAGACTGAGGAGGGGGTTGAGGTTGGAGATTGTGTGAGTGAGGAAATGAGGTGAAAAGCTGCTTGGAAGCTTTTGCAATGTAATAAAATTAAACCACTGTGTGGTTTATGTTATAATTACGGTATAACTAGCAAAAAAAAAACATGTATAAGATTTGCTACAAGCATGTAAGTAATGTTTATACTTTATTTTTGGCTGGTAGCTATTATATGTTATAGCCATGCTTTGTAGATAGGGCATGAATGTGGCCAAGGAATTGAAAAATTCTTTGGCTTGATTTCGTTTTTCCTTCCCATTAGGAAGTTATTTATTCTGCCCTGAAATATGAAGAAATATACTTTAGCAGCTGAACTGGAAAAAGCTGTGAGTTTAAACCTCAAGAAGGGTCAGAACCTAATGTAATGTACCTCAGTAAATAACAATATGTCAGGATTTTAATTTTTTAACTATCTATTCAAAATTTACTGTTACTTTTTAGAATTAGGTATTGTTGGTGGGTTGAGTGTTTTGTGTTTTTGGTTTTTGTTTTATCTACTTTGTGATATATTTTGAATGTCTTAGGCTTTTATTATACTTTCTGTTAGCTCATTTGCTGTTCTGAGCTCTTGCACTTCATGAAGACTTTCCTTTCACACATTTCTGCTTGTTTCACTGGAAACGTTACCCTGACAGTTACTAATTTGGCTGTGATTTCGGAGCAGTTGAACGCATTTCTAAAGGTTTATTTTACTGAAAGGCAATTCACTTTATACTTCACGGCTAGTCAAAAATATGATCCACTTTCAGTAACGCGGTTGAGCTTTTGTCTCATCCAGGCTGGTCTTCTGCCCCAGTTGATAACCTTTGTGCACATTAGGATGTGCTTTGAGGAGGGTGTTCTTGAATATCAGTCGACTCAGCTCTGCTGAACCCTTTGGCCACTCAGAGCTGTGCCCTGAGGGACACAGTCAAGTATACCCTGAGTTAGGAGAGGTGCTCTGCTGGACTTGTTACTGGTAAAAAAGGACAAATTGTTGAAGTGTGTAACTCTGGCCCGTAAATACCAAGCCTCTGACTGCAGAGCATTGTCAGTTTGCATCTTTGTGATGCTGGCCTTAAATTCACCTGTTTCTGGTGTAGGTTCTTAAGCCTTGTAGGTGCTTTTGGTTTACGTAATGATAGTGAAGTGTCGATGTTTGTGCCTGAACAGATGGGTTTCTGCCTGTGTTTCAGGGGGCTGGCTCTATGGAACTTTTTAATAAAGTTAAAAATAAAGATTACTTATGTCCAAAGACTTAAGTAATCAACTGATAAGTTTTCAGACTGCAGCTGTAAATTCATTGCAAGTTGGAGAGAGACATTTGAAAAATAAATTTCAGTATGCATTATCTGTGTTCTGCTTGGTCTTAATTTGCTGTGCAAGCATCTGTCATGGTTTAAATCTTTTCCAGTGTCTTGGGCAGACTTACTGGAATGTCATTTGAAGTGGTTGTAAAAACTATTTGTGTATTTTAAGTGATTTTCTCTGAAGTGTATATATATATATGTATTTTTTTTTTCCTAAAATTAATCATAAAAGGGACTCTCTAGAGAGTTGCTACTACCAGGAGAGTTTTAAGAATTTGTAATATAGGTAGGTCTCTTTTGGCTAATTTCAGTGTTAAAGTCTCCAAGTTATAGCATTATAACTCACTTGAAGCTTTGTTTTGCATATGTTAGGGTAACATCTCAAAAATTGCACGTTGCCTTTTTTCTTTAGGCGCCTCTTTAATTTTATTTTGGGTTTTTTTTTGCATCGAGTCGTTGTTAGAGTCATCCTGTGATAATAACCCCTCTGATTTTGCCATTATTGAAACATGATTTGTGTTGCTTCTACGGGTTTACAGCATAATTGTACAATATTGTGGAACCCTCCCCTTCAGTGAGAAACACAGATTTCATTAGGTATCGCAAACAGCAGCTGTCTGTAACAGGAGAACAGGCTTTCACTGAATGTAGGTAAGCATTTACAAATGAAGACTCATAAATCTTTCCTTTAACTTTCTAAAGGGAAACTGCGCTGCATTATGAAAACGTCAACAACAGAAAAGAAGGCAAGAGAATATATGACCTCGTCATCCCACAGCACTATGAAGTAATAGAATTACAGGGAAAAAGGAGGTAATGGAAGCTTTTTCCTACTATTTGAAAACTAATTTATACCTGGACTTCAGGTGTAAGGCTTTTATATGCAGGATAAAAAAAACAAACCCACTGCAATTTATATTGAACATGAAAGAAAATTAGTTAAAAATGAAAACTCATGAGCACTGGAACAGGCTGCCTGGAGAGGTGGTGGAGTCTCTGTCTCTGGAGATGTTCCAAACCCACCTGGACGTGTTCCTGTGCAGCTGCTCTGGGTGACCCTGCTCTGGCAGAGGGTTGGACTAGCTGATCTCCAGAGGTCCCTTCCAACCCCTGCCAGTCTGTGATTCTGTCACAGGTTCAGAATTATCATGAGAGGATGAATTGACTTAGGGTACCTACAAGTGTTACCATCTCCATTGTTTCCTCTGACGACGAGGCTACAAATTGCAGTGTTCTTAATCATCAACTCAGTCTAATTTAGACTCAGAAATGTGAAAATGCTCATCTGTAACTGTGTATTTGTCATAGTGTCCCTTCTGGGAAAGACAAGGGGTTTTCTAAATGACCTTACTGAGAGTTTTCATGATTTAGAATATTTGTAATATTTTTTTTTTAATCTGCTCTTTAATTGGGATTTGCAGAGGGTAGAATGTTTGGGTTTGGTGTAATGTCTGTATGATGTATTTTAATTTGGAAAGACCATTTTATCCTCCCCCATCACACATGTAACTAGTTGATCACTAGCTCCATACTTTGAACTGCCACTTCTTTTCAGATGTGTGAACACATATATCAAGTTTTATACATATTACCTTTGTATCAGACTTCCAGTTTAGAATATCTACACGGTTTACCTCAGAATTGCACATTTAAATCAATTTGCAGGGTAATCTGAACTCGTGAATACCAACAGCAGTTTTCCCTAAGCAGTCCTAAACTTCAGTGCTTGTTTACCAGCTGTGCTGCACTATTTAAGTACACAACAGCATTTTTGGGTTTTTTTTTTAACTCAGGATGTCTGTTCTGTAAACAGGAGGACTCAATAGGGAAGGATATATAGGAAAATGAGATTCTGTCCAAAAGACCTTTAAAAAAAAGAAGTGTGGTGATTAGAGGACTTGATTGTTAGGCACTATCAGGCTTCCCTGTGCTGTCATCTTTAATTTTAACAAAGTAGGAATGAACAACTCCCCTGTATGGACTACAAGTTTTTAAAGCAACGCTAGACTTTCTCAACTCTAATTACACGTTAAAAGGAAAGTGGATACTGTGGATAAAAATAGAACACACATTGTGTGCCTAACAACCAGATTTTACTGGAATTGTAAGTCTTTGTCATTAATAAATTGCAGGTCCTCAATAGGCAAGTGAGCTAACTGGGGGAGGGGGAAAAAAAAGCAGTCCCTAGAACAACATTCTGTGCACAGACTATTACAATATTAACACTTGAGTTCCTTTTTAAATGCCAAGGGCTCATTTCTGGGCTGTAATAGCTTTTATTTGCCAATGACATTGTGAATAATCCCATGAATACACAATTGCTATGTTTTTGCTACACTTTGCCTGTGTTTGGTACCCATCACTCCCAGAGGTTTCTTTTGTTTTGGTGAGGTTTTCCCCCCCCCAACCTCACTAAATCAGTAAATCAGTCAATTGTCTGTTACAAATCAATCAACCATATATAGTTAGTTTCATCTTGTATGTAATCTTAGTAGCCTCTTGCAAAAGAGAATTCTCAGGATCATATAGATTGGAGTTACTGGATCTTGAAGAGCTTCTGTTGCCTCAGGCAGAAGACTGAGGCTGCTTAATCATTTCAGTTCTGGGAGCAGCAGTAAATCATCTGTGAATTTAAATCTGTTTGAAAGGGTACCTTACACTGGAGTCTCTCTTGGCATATATTAGGCAAAACTGCAATTTATACCCTTACAGAGTAGGCATAAATTCCCTTATATTTACTAGAAATCATTGCTTATATGTACGGTAAGTTTTGAGTGTCACTGGCTTCTTAGTTTCATGTTTTTGAAATATGGATGAAAAAGCAGGTTTGAGGCATACACCAAGTTGTTTAGTGTTAGCATTTGTTTACTGAAACTTGGAGAGTTTTTACGATGTTATGTCTTGGATTAAACATTACATGACTTCTGTCCAGGCAGAAATTCACAGGATTGGGGTTTTTTAAATATACCACTACCTGGTATATCTGGTAGAGTCTTTTCCAGCAAGTGATTTGCTGGACTTAGTATTTGGGTTTCTTACCTATTATTAGTAGAGTTACATCAGAAATTGTGTTGGTGGATTCTCATGTGATGTTTAGAAAATAAATGGGTTGATTCTAAAAGCAGGGGATCCATTTCTCCTCAAAAGCTGCTACATGAAAATACTTCTTTCTGTCTTTAAGTTTGTATCATTTTATTAGTTCTCTGTACTTCTGGATAGCGTTGTGACTTTGCTGCAGCTGTTTATTAATGAAATGCTGGTGAATCCTGGCAGATGGTCATGTTCTTTCCAGGTTTCACCCCACACTAGCTCAAAGTCATAACATTTCTCACTATGGGATGGTTTGTTGGGCTTGTTTTGTTTGTTTGGTGGTTTGTTTTTCTTTTTTTTTTTTTCTCTAGAGAGTTTTCCCTCTCTGGGGTTTCCCCATTGCAACTCTTCCTGACACTTTCTCACTACCCAAATTGATGAATGGTTGCATTTGCATCAATACTTTGATCACAAATAGCTGGCTTTTGTGATGCCATCACCTACATGTGGGAACTGGCAGAATGAGTCAAATCCTCACTAGCTTCTGTGGTAATCATAATTAAAAAAAGCAATAAATAAAAAAGTCCATTTACTTGTGGTCAGCATGAGTGGGGTTCACCATAAAACCTTGCTTCCTATACTACTGTCAGACTGTAGCATTTAGAAAGTAAATCTGTATAGTATATCTGTGTATATCTGTAGAGTTTTGCAACTGGCAGCTATTTCCTTCTAAGATTTTTTTGGTTTTACTGTTAGTGTCAGAGGTCACGGGTTTATAAATTACTATAAACATCGGGAACTTTCATTTCTCTGGGCAATAAAAGTGACGACTTTCTTATAAGATTTTTGTTTCAGATTTACAAGTTATTTCAGGTTTTCCAAAGAAAAACAATATAGAAGCTTTTATTTTTATTTTTTTTTAAAATGTGAGAAGACAACGTTAAAGTGTGTTTGTGTGTTAGGGAGCGTAGCAGAGATATCCTCACAAGACTAATGGTTACCTGAAATACTTGTCTTTTGCTTTTGAAGCTTAACCCTTTTGCTCATCAATCAGTCAGCAGTGGCAGGTAGTGACCATTAGGTGGATTCATTAGCACCCTGCAGCCTTCTTGTACAGGGTGACCCACATCTGTCTTCATTAGAAGTTTGCTACTTGCTGGTAGTGAACAGATGGGTCATTATAGCCTACATTGCCCTCTGGGCATACCTGGAGGACAGGCAAAGTCGTCTGATACAGGACATAAATGCATATTTACTTCGTAAGAACGGGGCGAGATATTTATGCCAAGTCTAATAACATTAAGCTTTTTCCTTAGACTAGCTAGCTTATACAGGGTGGGTTTATTTTTATTATTTATTCTGTCTTTGAGAACGTGGAAATATTGCTGAAACAAGACCTGAATTACTGGTGGCCTTTTCTTACAAACTATTATGGAGTACAACCTATAGCAATGCTGAACTGTTAATCAGTGTTTTCATTGGAACTCTAGGTGCCAATTGAACCATCTAATTTTCTTTTTCTACAACTGGAATACTTTCTTTACAAATTGTATTTTAAATTAGATTTTTTTTTGGAAAGAATTCTATGAGGTAAGGCTGAAGATAAAATGCACTCATAATCCTGTTGCCAGGAGAGGAAAGTAGAAGCCTTGTGTCCTTATTATTACAGCATTGCTGTTTACACTGCAGGAGTTTAAATCCTGCACCACCACCATGGTTGAAAAAACATTTTTGAAACAAAAAATGCTATGTATCAATTATTCTCTATGGGTTGCCTTCTTTCAAAACTTTGGAGTAGTTAAGTGTGTGTTTTCAATGTTAGTTATAATTGACACGCCACCTCAATATTCTTTCTGAGAAAAATAGTGAGTTTAATGTAAAGCACTTTTAAATGTGAGGGGAAACTAATTCCAGCTAGAAAGCCTGATTATGCTGCTAGCTTCTCCCCTGCAATGTTCTCCCAAATGGCACAAGATCTAACTTCACCAGTAAAGAAAGGTGCCTCTTATCACTTTAAGAACATGTTGTTATATTAAAATAATAATACCCACGGTGTTCTTTCCTTTACTAGATCAGCCTTGCTCTTCATTTAAGCATAATTATTATGTAGGGACTTTAATTATTATAAACAGATTTTTGTTTCTATAACTTTAATAAGTTTTTGTCCACTTAGAAGTTGTTTGCTGTATCTAAATAATAAGTACATATTTTTTCTCTTCACAGTTTAGAATGGATAACAATGTTGTCCACTTCTTTTTCTGGTGTGGAGAGAATATTTTTTTTTTTTTTTTTTTTTTTTAAACAAACTTTATGTATTTTACTAAACATCTCTGAAACATGGTTTCTGTAACAAAATGCTCATTCCATGTGGCTGTGTGTGAATATATGCTTTGTTTTATGTGGCATAACACCTGAAGTAGAATTGAAAGGCAACAGTGGTTTTGGGGCTTGTGTCTGGTTTAATAACAAACAGACCTTTCTCCTTAGGAAGGCATGACCTTGTCCCATGGTTACGTTTCATGTAAGAAGAATTGTCTATTCAGTTTATATCAGGAAAAAAAAAATTGGTTATCTTTGTTTAAAAACTAGGAACAACTTTGGTTGAATAGGCTTTAGAATAGTATAGATTTCATATATTTAGTGGAAAAAAAAAAAAGACAATTTAGTGAGGTTGTCAGAAGTAATAGACTCATGAATGGTAAAACTGTAATGTTTGAAGTTGTATGCACAACAGATGAATTGGACAGCAAACAAAACCCATGCTTTCTGCTTGCAGTAGAGTTGATTTACGAGGGCTAATTCTGCTTGGCACATAGAAGGGAGCACTAATAGTTTCTCGTGAGAAGTGCAAGATCTTGCTGCTGTTGCTGTATTCTACCAGTTTTTTTCAGTTGAGATATATTTTGCTGTTGTATATGATAAAAAGGTGGCAGAAGCTTGTTGGTATAACTTAAGGAAAACAGTAAAATTTATTCATTCTCTCACTTTTTGAGAACTAGCATACCCTGGTAGCATGTTCTGTGTATTTACAATTGCAGATTACCCAGCAGTAAAGATCACATTCAGCATCCATCTGGGATATTTGCATGTATTTACGTTGTTTACAGAAGCCATTAAAAGGATCTGAGAGGCTTTGATTTAAGACTGCACAGGTAACGTCAGTATGGCCTTGTACCTACACAGTTTGTGATACAATCTTTAATTACAGGTTGACACTGTGTTTTTGGCAGGATCTTGCCTTTGGGCATACAGAATAGATAATGTTCACGGAGTGTTGTCTTTAGTTCTTTCTTTTTAATCTTCCTCATTCTATATGAACTCCATGCTATGTATTGCACATCCTCCTCACCACGCTCTGAAATGCAGATGATTAATTCCCTTTCTAGCATTGCTCTGCTGCTTATTGTAAGGGTTTGGGGTTTTTTTAACCTCTCTCCAAGCCTAAAATGTACTATGTTTCTATGACTACTAGTCATGTTCATTCTTACTGCTACTATCCTCTGGCTTTTCTTTTGGTAACTTGCATTAGACCTTTCATTCTTAAATCCACCCATTGTTCATTCCTGTTCTTCTCATTAAAACCTTTTTTTTTTCTCCTTACAACAGCCAGCTTTCCTGATACAAAATGTCCCGAGTCATTTTCATTCTGTTAACTTTTGAAGACATGAAAACCAATATGCTCTTTTGAGACTTTTCTATGTTGTTCAAAACCACTGACTCTGTGTCTTGATGTTACTGTTGCTTGAAAGAGCAGCAGTGATTTGTGACTGTGGTGACAACGTGAGCAATTTTATGTTCAGCATGATGGCTCACAGCTAAGGAACAGTGGAATGATTACTACTTTTCAATGGCTTCATAATGGAATGTTCAAATGCAGAGTTACCTTTCAGTGTTTAAGAAATTGAAAAAAATCACATATTTTATAAAGATATCTGTATATGACAAATACTCTGTGAATTTTCATAGATATACTTTTGGGTTGAGAAACCAGTGTGCTGAACAAGTACATCAAGGGAAATGAACATAGGAGTTTATCAGTGTTGGGGTTTTTTTTTGTTTGTTTTCTTTCCTGGTTGTTTTGGGTTGGTTTGTTAAAATGCAGCATTTCAACTGTAGGATCTTAAACCACCATTTAAAATAGAAGAGCTTTCAGAGATCTGTGATCTTATTTATCTCTGCCATGTGTTCTGTGTGACAGCAGCAGAGTGGCTAATCCATCAGGTTTGTGACTGACTTTATCCAAGTGTATGTATTCTTCACAGCAACATTGTTAGATTTAGTTAATTCTGTACCTGGATAAAATGTGCAAGGTATAATAAAAGTATTAATGTAGTTATCAACACACTTTTTATACCTTTTAAAATATGACATTGTAAGTATTAACTGAAGAGCATCAGCAAAAATATAATTTTGCTGATAATATTGCATTGCAGATCATTCAGTGTAGCTGCTTGACCTTCTTTTCACTGGATTACCTTTCTGAATTTCAACAGGTAGTGGAGTGACCTTTTAAGACAGCTATTTATTCATTGCAAGTGGGGGGCATATCGAGTAGCACTCTTTAGTGAAACAGAGCTCTCCAGGAGTTTGAGAAGTTGTGCTCAGCAACTGCTGGTGCCAGTCTGTACAGTGTGAATTCGTTGGTGTGGGGACACATCTGTGGTGGCATAAAATTGCACATTAATAAAAATATCTCTGAACAATGAGGAAACAATCTTGTGTTAACGTAGTTTAAAAGTTGTACTTTATTGTGTTACCTACATAGGTCCTTGCGAAGACTGTCTGATGAAAGGTCTTCTCTGTGAACTCTTGAAGGAAGAAAATGAGGGGTTTCTGCTCAGAGCAATAGCAATTGCAATTTGCTATCAGTTATAATCCTTTACTGGGTGGCTTGATTAAACATAAAAAATTATGCAAGGAAATAATTTTCTTAAGTGGGACCTTTCAGAATTAGTGTTACTTCAAAACCAATTCATTTTCATGCTTGATGTTTATAGCTTAAATAGAGATCGACAAATTTGACCCTTTTAAAAAGATTGCTGTAATTTAGCATCATTAACTATTTTCAGCACGATATTAATTAGAATATGCAAGTTAGTTGAGTATTTTGGAGATGAAATTTGTTTGATGGAGGCAGTATTGATATGAGGTGATACTGGTGTAATAGTACTTTATATTATTTTTCAAGAAGAGATTGTTTGTTGCATAAAGAAATATTAATACAAGTAGCTTTTGATGCCTGTAGCTATGTTGTAATTTGTGTCAAAGCTTCTCAAAAACTGGAATATCAGCACTGCAGCCTATGGGGAACCCACACTGGTGTAGAGGAGAAGCATGAGAAAGGAGGAGAGAACCCAAAATGTACTGACCATAACTCCCTTCCCTCTGTGCCACTTTGGGGTGAGTAGAGGAATCTGGAATGAAGGAGTGAAGTTGACCCTGAGAAAAGTGGGGAGGAAAGGTGTTGGTTTAATGTTTGGCTCTTTGTTTCTCACTCCTTGAATCTGTTTTAATTGACAGTAAGTTAACCTTCCCCAAGCTGAGTCGGCTTTGCCTATAATGGTGATTGCTAAGTAATCTTCCTGTCTTTATCTTGACCTGTCTCTTCCATTTGATTTTTCTTCTCCTGTCCCTTTAAACCAAAATAAATATTCTGCACATGTAAATTAGTAGTTTTCTTGGTTTAGTTTCAAATTATCTATATTATGAAAGCTGAATCACCAACTGAGGTTCTGGAAAGCGTGGTGCTTTCAGCTTAATTTTGTGCTTTCTATTCCCTGCCCAATATATTTTTTTCATGCTGATCTTTAGTGTGACTTGTCTTGTGTTCCCTGTACCTGGTTACCAACAAACAGACTGAAGTCCAGGATATCATAGATAAGAGAAGCTTAAAATGATCAAAATATTCTCATTCTTAGGATGTAGCTATGTGATATGTGTCCTTTGGCAGTCATTTCTGATCCTGCAGAGCGGTTGGTAGCTTGCCAGACCTCTTAGTAACTTCACTGAGCCTTGGGCTTGGAGCTTGCAAACTGTCAGCAGGACTCACATTTCTTCCTCAGCTTCCCAGGCAAGATGAGACTGTGCTGGGGTTAGGGCTTTGCAAGGTCCCCATAACACTGAAAGTAGGTTATCTCAGATCATCCCTGCTTGGTGGGCTCTTCTTGGCGAGACTGCCTTGGCACAAAGGCTTCTTCTGTGCCCACCAGGCTTGTAGGTGGGAGTCCTGGAAGCTCTGGGTCTGTCACTGGTACTATTTATATCTAACTAAGTGTTTATATATATATTTGTCTCTAGTATGTTGGATCACTGTCTTGGTGAAGTATTTCTTTATGTTCCTAGGGAAGAAATAAAGGTCTTGTGAATAAATTGTAAACCAGATTCAGTGATCTGTTTAGGCTTAAAATCTATGTTAGGGTTCCTGTTTTGTCATTAAAAGAGGGATGAAAATGCTTTCAAGTATAAGTGACATTATTAAGAATTTACTTCAGTAATCCCCACGAAGATTTTCCAGATTTTTAGATTCAAGACAGCGTAAATATAAAATCGATTTTTCTGCTATACAAAAGAAACCATGTTTGGACTGGTTCTGTGTTCTCATACTTCCAAAATATATAGTGACATTTTTGGTAAGGAGCAGGGGAAATCAAGCAAAAGCACTGGTGTGATTTTTATTTCCCCCACTGATTATAATTCTATTCCTAGGTAACTGTGAATCATGAAAAAAGTCTCACAAAGGCTACAGCTCATAGCAAATGTAATTGTGTGCTTAAATAGTCCTAAATTTGTTAGTCTAATATGTGTTCCCACCCATTCTAGACTACAAAATACTCTGATGCTAGTTCAAGTATTCTGTTGCCTGATAAATGATTCAATAGGACAGCTTGTATTGTAATGATATCAGTTTAATGAAAGGGTAAAAATATAGGAATGATGATTAAAATCTGTCAGGCTTAATTAATTGTAATCATATCTTTTTATAGCAGAGTTGCTCAGAACAAAATTAATTCTTGCCTACTGTAGTGAGTAACTTCCATACAGCAGTTTTCTGTACTCTTTATAAACAAAAACTATTGTAAAATAACAGATCTTAGTAGATTGAGTAAAAAAGATAGAAAATAGACTGAATAGGCTATAGGTAAACAACATCCACAGCCTTTCCCTCCCCCACTAAGCAGGTACCTTGTCATAGAAGGAGATGAGACATGATTGCTTGGTTGTTCTGGATGTGCTGCCTGATGGCACACAAGATGATGCTGCATAACCTTCCCTGGTACCCAGGTCAGGCTGACAGGCCTGTAGTTCCCCGGATCCTCCTCTTGGCCCTTCTTGTAGGTGGGTGTCATGCTGGCTGACCTTTAGCCAAGTGGAACCTCCCCAGTCAGCCAGGACTGCTGGGGAATGATTGAAAGGGGCTTGGCGAGCACGTAATTCTGCTCCCTGCCTTTCAGCACAGGGGGCTGGGCACTCAGAGGATAACTGGTCTTACCTTGTCCTGTGTTAGAAGCTGAGGTAAAGATGACCTTCAGTATCTTATCAGCCTTTTCCTTATCATTGGGCGCTATGTTTCCCCCACATCCAATAGAGGATGGAGATTTTCCTTCCTTTTGTTGCTAATGTATTTATGGAAACATTTTTGGTTTTTACAGCAGCAGCCAGATCAAGTTATATTTGGGGTCTGACCCATCTCATTTTCTCTCTGCATACTCTCACGGCATCTTTGTCATCTTTCTGGGTGGCCTGACCCTTCTTCCATAGACCACAGACTTTCCTTTTCTTCATGAGTTCCAGCCAAAGCTCTCTGCTCAGCCAGGCTGGTCTCTTCCCCATCAGCACATTAGAACACACCAGGACATCCTGCACCTTTTAAGATTTCCCTCTTGAGGAATGTCCAGCCTTCCTGGACCCCTTTCTCCTCCAGGATGCCCTCCCAAGGGACTCTGCCAACCAGTTTCCTAAATAGGTCAAGGTCTGCTCTCCAGAAGTCCAAGATGGCAGTTCTGCTGCCCCCCCTCCTTACTTCCCCAAGAACTGAAAACTCTATTTCTTGATCACTGTGCTCTCTACTCTGGAATATTTGGGTCGAAGAAAAATCCTGAAAACCTTCAGAAACCTGTATCTGTCTTGTTGACAACAGAAAGAACAAGAGCAGTTGCCATGGTAAGAGAACTTCCCAGATGACTGTAATTCCTCTATTGTTTTTAAATTATTGAATGAAAAAGGGTTGATGGGGCCAAATTCTCGTGCATCTTAGCTCAGCTGAACTCACTATTTTTGAAGAAAGTCCAACTTTTGTTGTTGTCCACACAATGATACCTGTGATAACATTTTGCAAAACGCATGGAACTGCGAAGTACTTATAAAAAAAACTTGTTTATTTTTATAATATACCTTTTTTTTTTTTTTACCACTGTTGTGAACTGATCAAGTTTTCAGAACAGTGTGATCTGTGAGGTGGTTTTCCTGACGATTACAGTTTGTTTAGCATGCAGCCTTGCACTTGTGTTAGTTGTGCTTTCAGCCCTGGCGTTGCATTTGTTAACAAAGCGTGTTATTGGCTTCCGTTCTGCTGCCTTTTCATCTGCCTCTGGTTAATCTCTACAGATTGCCTCAGCATCGTTATCAACATAAAAGTATCTTTGTTTCTAACACTTGGAAAATTTTCTCCTGTTCTAGATGAATAAAATACATTAAGCACCTTTATATTCTGTACTGTCAGCTAGTCCTGGGTTGCAGATATGAAAAGGTAACCATGGGGAGGAATTGTAAGGTGAGGAATTGTAAGAAGCCGTTGGTACCTCTGAAGGAAACAATGGGGACTTGGTGAGTTGTGAATGTGTAGGTCATGGGACGCTCTCAGGTTTCTAGGGAAAACATGGAAAAGACCCATACTGCAGCAATTTGTGAAGTGCAGCCCGTGGGAGGGACCACGCTGGAGAAGTTGATGGAGGACAGTTTCCTCTGGGAGGGACCCTGCCCTGGTGCAGGTTACCTTCTCTGATTGACAAATGAACTTTCCCAAGTGGAGTCTGGTTTGCTTTTCACTGTAATTGGTGTGTGATCTCCCTGTCCTTGCCTTGACCCACGAGCCTTCTGTTATGTTTTCTCTCCCCTGTGCCGGTGAGGGGGTGGGTTATAGAGTGACTTGGTGGGCACCTGGCATCCAGTCAAGGTCAAGCTCACCACTTGCAGCCACATGCAGCAGATAACTGTGTTGGTATTGCTGCCACCTCATAGTGTACCAGATCATATAATGAGGTTCAGTCTTGCAACAATAATTTTTTAAAATAAAATCACATTTAAAAAAAAAATCCATTAAAGAAATAAACCACTGTAATAACAACCCTTTAAAATAAGTATAACATGTTAGTACTACTCACTGAAGAATTATTCTTTATTACATTATTTTGTGGAGGAATGGATGCATAAGGAATGAGCAATAATATTTCAGAGCATTATTTCACCCTGTCGTTATTGGTATGCATATACAAAGAGAAATTAATAACAGATTATTCTTGTTCTTTCGAATGGTCAGTGGAGCAAATAATGCCAAATGTACTTCAAATAATACAATGTAGAATTGTTTAGATATACCAAAATATTCTCTCAATCTTTTTAATTTGGCATGATATCTACTTCAAACATGATCCTCGTGGTTTTGTTTTTAAAAAAAAATAAATCAGGTGATCTCCTCTGTATTCTATATAATGAAAATATTTAACCCTGTACCTGCTGATAGCATTTGAAGGCAGCATAGAGAAGTGTTATTTCTTGTTTTTAGCCAAATAATGTAAATTGTAGGGATGAGTTTTATAACAGCTGTGGGGATTTGTGCTGCAGGGCCTCAGCAAATAGTACCTTAATTGTAGTAGTTAAGTTTGTCTTAAATGATATATGAGGCTGTGTTTGCAGGAAGAGGAAAATAATTTCTCTTAGGATAACCCAGCATATAAACGTGTCTGAAGAGATACGAGAGGGGGAACCAAAGCTTTTGGGAGCTTGGACCCTTCTGCACATTATTCTTTGCCACTAGTCTACTTCTAAGTTTCATCAGTTGCAGATTTTTCATGAATCACGTTGCTTCTGACACTGAATCACATCCTTCCTGGATATCTAATGGACATAGTTCCATCCACTCACTCCCAGGGCAAGTTAGATAATTGTAGACTAGCTTATAACTGGAGGTCAGATGTGGAAATAGAACAGCTTTGTGACTGTTTACTGCATCACACCTGTCTGTGGAAACATGCCTGCTTTTTCTCTCTCTCTCTATTTTGGAGCTATTTGGAAAGGACAGTTCCCTTCACAGTGCTTTCAGGAAACAAAACATTAATCCAGTTATTGAAATCTACCATGGATAGGAAGAAAGTTTCTGTAAAGTATGAAATGTAAAATAAGCTGAAGTTGGCAGGTTTAATCCACTATAAAGCTGTAATCATGTAAACTGCTGGTACACTGCCATTAAACTATTCATACTATGCAGTGCTCCTAAAGAGGACTTAATTCAATGTAGTCTTTTGTGGCCACTAATACACCAGAAGAGTGTACTGCTGATTCTGCCCTTTACCTAATCTTTCAATTTCCATGCACCTGAAATACACTGAGATTTAGTAATAAAAATTGCTTGAATTAAAAAAAAAATAAATAAAATTTCTTTAGAAAGTATTAGAACATTTAAATCCATAAAGTTAATTTTGCTTCAGTGATATTTTTTGTTTATATATCTAAATGTCTGTCAAGTCTACATAACTCAACATAAAGGTGCATTAGGAGTCTGAAGAGATGTATTTAATTTTTTTTTCCCTGTTTTATACATAGCTGATGCTTGAGGAGATTATTAATGGTTTTGGGAGGTAGGGAATATGCCTCTCACTTGTCGGTACTCACAGTATGCTGCGGGGTAACAACTGCATCGTATTGTCCTTTAAAATGAAATGTCTTGCATGATGTTTTTGTAGGTACCTGTTCACACAGTGTTCGCCAACACCAGAAACTGTATCTTAATTTATATGGTTCTCCATTAGGCTTGTTTCTGAACTATGTGAGGAAAGAATACTTTTTCTCCCCAGTCCAAAGGCACTTTTTGTTGTAGGAAATTGGGGAATCCAAAGAAGAGCTTGCCAAGAAAAAGCTCTGATCTGATTTCCTCTGAAAATCACATATGAAGTAGAGAACTGCTGGATGTAATACCTGTTACTCAATGCAAACAAAGCTAAAGATGGGTGGCAGCTTGGGACCAACAAATGAGAAAATCTCCTTGGGTATGTCAGTTCACTCAGAACATCTTAATACAGATGTCTCCAGCTGAAGCAGCTGCAGGTAGAGCTAGAATGGAAAAGAAACTCCTTAACTGAAGTGTTACCCTAGAGCTTAGCAGTGGACGTGTTCAGTGTAAATACAGACCTGAGACTGAACTACAACATGAGATGTGCTAAACCTGGTGTGTTTACTGCCAGAACACACAGCAGACACTTAAAAGCAGTATCTTTACCAAGTGAAAGACGGGCCATCCCTTCCAGATGTTTTCCTCCGTTTTCTTTCCCTGTGATTCTGTGGAAAAAGATGTATTCTAGGAAGAAGCATCTATATTTCAGGCTGAATTATATATGTAGTTTACCTTTTTTTTTCCTTTTCTCCATAGTTCTTAATTATCCCTTTCCACTTGGAGCCAGTACTCCATCAGACTGGTGTGTTACACCTTGGGGTGTCCTAAGCTCTCTGTGTATTGCTTTTCAGTTACAGCAGTGCACAGTTCAACTTCATCTACTCTACCTCTGTTATTTTGTAGTGGAGCTGTAGTCCTGCCCCCTTCAAGAAAAGCAGTCCCAATAGAATGGTATTTAAACTGTCTGCTTAGGGCTTAAAATTTCACTAGGTAGGGTTAATAAACTTCTGTTTTCTGGCATTTATGATACTGGTATTTTCTGGAGACCACGGTGCTTTCAAAAGACACGGTGTGTAAACACTAGAACAATAGTAAAGCCAAGTGCAACTGAGGCATTCTGCTTACTTCAGGTATTTAGCTCCTGGAAATTTTTGCCTGATTTCATAAGGGATTTTAAAATTCATTTTAAGAGATAAATTACACCATTAACTTTACAATAGGTAGCTATTATTTTATGCTCATCTAATGCTGTGATACCATATGGCAGTGGAGATCCGTGAGCCTCTAAATGCTTTACATTTATTTTTGTCATCTTGTAGTAAATTGTATTTCTGGAAAGCAGCACTTTTTATGTAGCTACTATGATCATATTCAAATACTCTTATTTCTTTCCAAACTTACTTTTTGAAATATCTGTGCTCAGTTTGCTTTTGGGAAATGGTGTGTTGACCCTGTCACGCAAAAATAACGTCGATCTTCCCAGGCACTGCTTCGTGCACAATGTGCTTATTGCTGTTTATGGTTTCATTTCTATATCATGTTAACTTTTATGATAGAAATCAACTTTCTATCTCTTGTATTTTTTGTTTTCCTGCCTACAGTAGCATCTTTGGAGGTGGTTTTCTGCAAAAATGCAGTTGTCGTATCCATTGAGGAACAAAAAAAGGCCCACTCTGGATTTGAGCAGCTTCTATGAAATGTTAATTCATGCCAAAGGTCTTTTGCAATTTTAATTTGTATTCAAATTGAATTCTGTTTTACAAAGTTGACTTCTGAGTTGTAGAAGGTAACTTGTTACATTTGGACTGGGGGTTTTATACCTGAACGGGCAAATGATTTCTTTGCAGCTTCTGTATCCTTTTAGTAACAAATGTACTTTAACTGACACATTGCATTGACAGTGTCCCCAAAGCCCCTGGCTTTTGCAGTCCAGACCACAAGGAGTTAACTTGCTGCGTAAATGGCCAGCCATGAATGTCAGCTTTATGGTTTTCATACATAGCTGCTGTTTAAAGGTTAAGTTTAGTAACATAAAAACGTTTTGTGTCATGTTAATTAATTGAAGGATATCAGCTGATAAAATCAGTGCACTGAAGCCAGAAATTCCATACTTTGTTTTACTTGACAAGAAATTCTTAAGGAATCATGTGACACAGCAATGTTCTACTGGCTAAAAAAATCTTGTATGTATAAAAAAAGTGGATGGATTTCCTGATAAAAGTAGAATGCTGTTAACTAACACTTTGTCACAAGTACAAATTGTGCAGGAATAAAGAACTCCCAGGCTTTTAAACTACAGGTTTTGAGGCATGTCTGAGTATATACTGCATTACCACCTCAGCAAAGTGAGAAAATGACAAGGGAAGAAAATTGTCCTTGTTTAGTAAAACCTTGAAGCGAGTTAGGTATAGTCTTTTTGTTCCAGTGGATTATCAAAACTGCTTGTGCATAATGCAGTAACAATGGTAGGTGTATACTCTTGGTTCCTTTGGTTTCATCACATGAAGTCACATCACAGAAGCAGCAATCTAGGCACACACTCATTGATAAAACTTTGCAGACTCCTTTACCACTGGCCACAAGTGAAGAAAAATGAGACTAGTCTTTCTTTTAATGTAATACAGCAGGCATTTCTTCTAGTGGTGCCAGGTACCTGCCTCTCCAGATTTCGTTGTAACTGAAAAGTTTGAGAGAGATCTTGATAATTAGAATTTTGTGTTTTGGTCAGTTGCAACTTCTAGCCATTCTAATAATGTTTACATTTTTTGTCCCAGTACCTGTTTTAATGCTTTATTTCTGTGACAACTGATATCACGAGCATGATCTTCATCCGCTCACGTGAGATAGTACCTCTAAGAAGCTGCTAAGGTGGCATTTTTTTGAGAAATAAGGCTTAGATTTCATTTCTGAAGATGAATTGTTTTTTCAGTCTTTAAATACTTCAGAAGTATGGAAGAAAAAAAGTCTGATTTTTCCCTCATGTGTCCTTATTGTAGAAGTTTGTGTTTTGTGTGTACGGTCGATCAATCTCTGAAAATTTTGGTGTCATTCAGACATGGTTACTGTGGTTTCTTTTTTGTTTTTTCCTCTCTATTATTGTCTCTTGTAGTTTTTGAGCATTATAATATTCCTTTATGTACTTTTTTTACAAGGGATTGTCTTTTTTAAAATGTTCTGAATTCAGTACTCTGTGAGAAGATGAACTGTTTATGGATTGGAATTTTTTTAAACGGAAATTGAACTGCTTTGGTATGAAAGTAGAATGCCACCAGAGTCTTTCATAACCACTTATTTCTCATTTAAAATAAAATAAAATAAAATTAAGGACCTACTCTTCAGTTAGTTTCTCTTTTTTTTTATGTCATTCTTAGCAAGAAAGTTATAATTAGAAAGCTCTGATAGTAGCAGTTTTGGATTTGATTGGTGGCATCCTATTATAGAATGTAGTATAACTGTATAAGAAAGGCTTTTGTATAAGCTCTGTGCATTAAAAATCAGGGAAGGAAAAATGGGCATGTTTAATCCTACTTAAGCCTTCAAAGGGATGGGAGCACAATAAGCAGAACCTGAATTTATATTTAGGTGGTTGCAATCTAATTATGTATATGAGAAAATAAAAAAGCAATTATCATTGCTGCAATAATAACACTAAAATATAACATGTTTTATGATCATTTTAGTGAGCATGAGTGTGTCAACTATTAGATCTAAACCATTCTTTTTTTTTTGGTGCCAATCTGAGTAGCCAAGTCCTGGCAGTATGGACTCACTGGGGACCAGATGGAGGAAATGTTCCTTTCTGGCTATTGCTCTTACATGCTGTACTTTGATCAAAACAGGAAGAGGTTTATTTTCCTAGTTCCCCAGTAGTTACAAGCTATCTTGACTACCTTGTTGTCATGGAAAAGGAAGCAAATTATTAATTTTTTTTTAATGGACCTTTTTCTCTGCTTCTAAAGATGGTTTTTCTTGTAAGCGCTGCTCATTTTGCCCCACGTTAATCAGTTGTGAGAGAATCAAGTGAAAGCTGCAGTAAAAGGTACTTTTTATTTTAGTGAAGGTGTAGGTGTTCTTTCCAGCTTACATCATTAATGAGGTAAGTAGAGTGAAAAGAAGCACCCATGTGACTCTAAACATGATAGCTGCCAATTTGGGCTGGAATACGTTCAAAAATTAGTAATCAATATATCCCCCCCCCCTTTTTTTTTTCCCCAGTGTTTCTCAAAATATTCAGGCATGGTATTTTTCTCTTTTGGACAACACTTTCTCTGAGATCTGTTTTTCTTGCCATATCTTTGTAAAGAACCTTTTGATCTGAACATCAGGAATGAAGTGAAAAATAATGATCTGTATCTGCACTTAAATACATGCCAGTCTTTATGAAAAAAATCTGCTGCAACATTTATAGTATTGAGAATTTGGCATGTGCCTCTAGCATCCAGCTGCTTGAGTTCCTCACATCTTACTGTTTAGAAAGTCAATTTATTTTTTACAGAACTTATTTCTTGTACAGATAAATTTGAGACTATCACAAAATGAGACACAGTAATCAATTTAAACTCAGCAGTTGCCTGCTATTAATTGCCATTTACACACATTTAAATGCAAAGCTCATGATAGCTCTGATTCATAAAATGTTAAAGGTATTTTTAATAGGGGGAAAAAGTCTTGAACTCTGTATGTGACAATAAGAATTTGCATTCCTTCTCAGGTAGGCATCTTGCAATTCTATAAAGATTTCTCCTCCACACAGGCTCATTAGTGTCTTTGAAAGGTAAATGGGAAGATATTTCTGGATTTGCAAATAGTGTGTATATTTAATACAGAACATTGAGCAATAATTTGTAAGAAAATGAGGTAATTTGACTAACCATGGTCTTTAATGGGTTTTCATTTTATGTTTACCCTTACGTAATATTAACTGATAAAAATCATATATTCTGTAGTTTCCCAATTTGCTGCTTTATGTGCTAGCGTTATTCACAGAATAAGGTCCATGGGGTTCCTCCCTCTGCATGATCTCACGCTTGGAGATGTCACTGAGGCACACTCTCACACTTCTGTCATTAGCACTTATTCTGGAATTAGTTTATGGGTAACGTGTGCATTTTGTTAGCACAAAGAACAGGTGTCAGAAAGCATAATAAATGGAAAGCAAATTCCCCAACTCTCTAATTGCTTTGTTACCAAGATAAAACATTCCCTATATAAATTTATATATATAGTGTTACTGAAACTTAAATGTCAAATTTACATAACATTCAGATCATAAAGTCTGACTTTCTTGGTTCATCCAGAACTATACTATAAACAAGGCCAGTGATAAAAACTGTATGAACTGCAACTAATCATTACTTCTGGTGTTTAGATTTTAAATGGACGATGTGTTGTCTTTTTATAACAAAAATTGGAATCGTGAATAATTGTGTTTTAAATTCAAAGAGTAATCAGTTTTATCATTCATTGAATCAGTAATTTATTTCATAAATGGCTTGGTGATGCTTGCAACGGTGTCTGGACAGATTCTAGTCATCCCGTACAGGCACTTCACAGACAGTAATGAGATGTTGCCAAGGTAAAAGCATTGTAGTGTAAGCATAAGGCCTTTGTAGAGAAGACAGCCTGAGAGAAGTTTTCTGGATGGTTTCATGTTCTGAAAAGGATTTGCAGCTGTCTGCTCTCAAGATACTTCTGTCCTATGCCAGTTTTTCAATGATCTTGGAGATTAAACACCCATCTCATAAGAAGGGATCTCCTTGCGTCTTTTTTCTTCCCTTTGTAGGGACTACTTTCCTTTATAATGTGATGTAGCTCAGGGTCTGAAGTAGCTCAGGTTGATCTGTTGGGCAAGCTGATAAATCCATTTTTCTCCATAAGCACAGACCAAATCTTAAGCATCTCGAGTAGGAACTTTTTTTTTTTAATGCAGTGAGGACACATTTTGAATGTGTGGATGATAAGACAAGGAAACAAAATGCTGATGATTTGGATGACTTATGCTTTGTAGCTTAAAGGCTTTAGAAAAATAACTCTGGTTATTTTAAAATATGTCAAGAATGCCTTGAATGAAGTGACTGCCAAGCGTATGTCTTCTAAGAGGATGAAATTTGCTGTGTGATATGGAAGGCTAGTTATCAAACTCTGGGTAATTCTGAAATACTAGGTATCTTCAAAACTATTTTCACAGTACAGATACTATGACAGTAGAGCATTAGGAGTGTATATAGTGCTGTGATGCTTTTCCTTGTCACTCAGATTTTGTTGGGTATGTTGTCAAAGCAGTGTTTATGTCCTAATTCAGATAGTGCTGCTGTAACAGACGCCTTCCCTATCACTGAAATGTGTGTGCGCTGAGTTTTTTGGGATCAAAACCAATGATGTCTAAAATTTTAGTATTGTTGAGTTCACTGAAAAATAAACACAGTTTTATTTGAAAGTGTATTCAAGAAACGTAGAATTCTGCTATATTAATGTCTATATAAATATAGTTCTATTATATATATGTATATATATATATGAAGTAGGTATCTAGCTTATATATACAAGCTACTGAAAAAACTTTGTCCGGGTCACTAAAATGTAAAACCCCCAGTCTGAAACCTTCTAAGCACTGATGATGGTTTAGATCTTTAGACATAATCAGATTACAATTATCTTACTTGGTTTCTTTATTTTTATTTTCTTAAAACCATTTCTAAGTAGCTTTACTGCCAATTCTAAAGGAAGATATATAGGAAGTATGTGTTCTTTTATCACCAAGGTAGAAGACTGAAAAGATTGGGTTTTTGAGGGAAGGCTGACAGAATCTTAACTATAGCAGGAACTAGCAGGTGTCACTATAAAAAAACCCCCCAAAGTAGTGATGGAGAATGATGGCTATAAATAGATGAGCCATTTTAGTCATTTGCCTTTGAAAGCAGTTTAATAATTCCATGCTGAGTCTCCTTTCAACAAATTTAATGAAAATCAGCATGATGTTGTGGCAGTTACTATTGGATTCTTTTACCATCTTCTTGTGTTTCATGGTGTGAGAGATTAAAATAGCATCTAATAAACGGCGTTAACGGTCCTACATTTCTCATCGGAGACACAATTGCACACAACTCCTCCTCCTCTGGAGGGTGCCCCTGTTTTCCCGTTCTTTGTTCCTTAGCCTAGGAACTGAGAATTGCTAAATAGCAATTCTGTGGCCTTATTCATTATGGTTGTCAGTGTGGAGCTACTGTGAGGCATTCTGAGCAGGAAGTAATGATTTGATTTGCAGCCTACTGTGAAAATTTATTAATCTGAATGGACCCTTCTGAAATTCTACTTAATGAAGATAACAGATGCCTGTATCAATGCTGTTATCTATTGATTTCCATAGATATAAGACAGAGGAACAGTTTAAGCTTAGAAAACATTTTTATCCAAATATGAGTTACTTAAAAGTACTTTTTTTTCCCTTGTCTTTCATCTTTGCATTTAGGATCATTAATCAAATTGTGTTTATTACAATGCTTGAGGAACTGTGCAATTTCAAGGGAGTTCAATATTGTGTTCAGCTGCTGAGTGCTTTCTATAACTTAACTATTGTTTTATACTTTATGGCTTCCAGTAAGTTCACAGAGTGTGGTATGACAAAGAGCAGAGAATGGTGACTGCATTTTTAGGGACTGCTTTAGACATACTGATTGTGTTTTCCTGTGAAATGTCTACAGTGTCCTCATCTTCTCAGTCCTAACTTTGGGATCTGCTGGTGCTGTTTAAAATAATAAAATAAAAAGTTAGTTATAGCAGAAGGGTGATTTAGTTGAATATTTAAGGTATCTATTGGTGTATAAAATACATAGATAATATACTTTAAATTAGATCATCTTTAGCAAAGAATAGAAGTTTTAAACTAAAATGAAACTTATCTGTGCCTTGGACTTGACTAGGAGAGATGACTGGCAGGAACACAGGATTGCTGACTTCCAACAGCAATATAGTCAATTTAAAAAATAATTATGTACTGATTACTTCCTAAGTACAGGCAGTCTTAATTCTTGATTTATTTATTTTTACATCTCGGTTCATGTTTCCTTCTCAGCAATAGTTTGGTCAGATATTCCTGCAGGTGTAGAGATACAACATTTTCTTGCACCTTCTTGCATGAAATATTTGAAGATTACTTCCATAGATTTTGAAATTAGCCACTGCTTGATGGGCTCCGAGTGTTTGGTGGAATTGATAATATTTGTACTTTCTACTTGCATATTCTAAATATTATAGCCAGATTTTTTTCTTCTTCCTTTTGATGTATGAAGCTATAGATTCGCAATGACTGTGATACAGACATTTAAAAATTATGCAATAAATAATGCAAAAGACAATTTAGCTTAATCCTTCAGAAGGCATGGTAAAATTCAGAAGTAACTTTTTAGTATGACAGTTCCTCAATATTATTAATGAATGATATAGTCCCATATAAGGTGCCTCATCCTTTTATGTCTTATATAGAGATTAGTAAAATTGCATTATATTTGGAATCAAATTGAATTACAATTACATGACAGTCCTTATGCATTTAGATATTTGAAATTGATTTGAAAACTGCAAGGGAATAAGATTATCTTTTTAAAGGATCTTTTGCTGAAGAATTTCTATCCCTTAGTAAGTATTGCATATCATGAACGTTGCAGTCAGCCTGTTGTGTCTGTTGCCCAGTGGAAATGGACACCCAAGTCTTAAGTACACAAAGTAACTAGGAACCATCAGCCACTGAAGACATGAACAGGAAGCCTTGTGTTGATTATACAAAAAATGAAAATGTGAGGTGCTTGGTGCTGAGATGAGTAAAGATGATGGCACCTATTGGATTTGTCAGCCTGTAGCTCTGCTGTGTGTTAAGCAAAAAAATGGGTGAACTGTAGAAACATCTGGACCTGAGATAAAAGAGGAAAACTAAAAAGAAAAACTAAACTTTTTATGTGCTTTGATGCTTTCTCGGCTTGGTCCTCCTGGCACGTGACGTGTTTACAAATGGTTGAAAAACAGCACACCAAAAGGCAGGGCATAGGGACTAAGGATACTTCATGGTTTATTGTGATACAGTCACAGCAGCCGGTGACTAAGAGGGATATGGGTTACTGAATTATCAACAGCCAAACAGCAGAGAAATGTCCCTGCACTGTTAACATTAGGTGGGATTATTGACAGGGGCTCAGAAAGCAGACTTGTGTGTAGAACTCTCAGAACTGTCACTGCAGACACTCTTGTTCATGAGGAATCCTTCATTCAGATATTGACTCAGTCCTTTCCTATTTACTCGTTCAAGTCTAATTAGATCACAGCATGCAGTGATACAGCTGGAGTGTGCTCTGTTCTTTTGTTAGTATGTTGTTTAAACCTCAGTTAAGTAGCAAATTAAGAATAAAAAGGAAAAAAATCTTTACATCTGGGAAGCTGCTTTACCAGATGAATGAAAGTAAGCAAGTTATCTGTTTCTTTTGGAACAGGAAGCTTTCCTCTACCTGTTCCAAAGGGTAAGATTTTTAGGAGCCTGTAGAGTTAAGTAAACAAAATGTAGTTAAGGACTGTGATGCTTATCTTGTAAGAACGGGCTTGTGGAGTTGTCCCCAAAGTGATATAGAAGTGATCAGTTGATGATAAAACATTTTGAAATAATGAGGCTTTTGAGTGTAATCATGTGATCAGGAATTCTAAGAGTCTTTGGCTTTTAGAGCAAAGTGCCAGCAGTGTGGTGTAGAATGAACTAATCCAACAGGACAAATAGAGCTGAAGATTCATAATGGCATTATTATTGTAGTCTATTGTATAATATTTATGAAGATAATTCAGTGCTCGCTCTAAGCTCTTCAAAGTGCATTAGAACTTCTAAAATAGCAGCAGTGTCAAGAATCTGCTTTAAAATCTTGACTTTTCCGATATTATAGAAATGTCAAGGCAGTGTTATTTACTTAGTATGCACATCTAGCACATTTTAGGCCGTGAAAGCATTGTGTTTTGTCTCTATGATATTACTGAAATCACCATAATTTTCAGACCATAAGTTGTTCTACTGAGTCTTACAAGTTGTTGTCTTTTGAGTTTTAGAATTATTTTTGTTTGCTAGATTCTTGGATTCTGCTTCAACTGCTTTCACTGGTTATCATCTTGGGGAAGAAAAAAATCTGCTTGACTGCCCTATTTGTGTGAAAGAGGTGCTGAGAAAGGGTTATTCTTGACTGTTGGTATTGACAGAAATTTAATGGAACAGAGCTTCACTCCCATGGCTTCACAGATCCTCAGCTGCCATCTTCTTCCTTTTGCACCACAGCAATACTCAGAAGAGTTTTAAGAGTATTCCAAGGCACGAAAGCGCAAATATGTAAAGAAGGAATAACAACCCCTCACAAAACCTTGTAGAAAGAACTGTGACTACTCTTGGTTAATATGACAACAGTTCTTTTCCCAAGTTTGAAATTTTTCAGACACCTTGCGTGCATGAATAAATTTCCCAGGATATTCCAGATCTCCTAGTGGACTGCCAGGCAGGAGAAGGAAACAAACCAGAGAGGTTTATATTTTTTTTATAGTGGAAAAGCCAATCGACCTTTGTTACTATAGTGGTTATTTCTAGGGTTTTCCAAACAAAGTCCATTAAACTTTTTAAAATGGTAAGATTTTTCTCTGTATTTTCAGCAGAAATTCTTTCAGAATTCAACTGTACCACAAGAGTTGAAGATACTGATCCTGCTCTTCCCTCTTTTCCCTCATCTGCAGCCAGAGACATCACTTAATGCCTCTTCTGCATTTTACAAGCGTTGGTTGGTGCATTGAATGTTAGCTGTTTAATTGCACCTTGTTTTGTTTGTGATACAATGGTAACAGAAGACTGTAATTTATTTTTTTCCTCAAATTAAAACTAATGGGGCAAAACAGCTATTAAAAAACATTATCTAGCTCCAGTGGCTTAAAAAATTAGGTTTTCTCCAACATATTGCAAGGTGATTGGGAGATATAGATATGCAGGTTCCTGTATTAGTAGCAGACCTATGCATATTCTTACTTTCAATTTGTTTTTCTATTTCAGTACATTCTTTACTAAAGGGGAGAATTAAAAATGTGCTTTATTAACAACTTGCTGATCACTGTTCTTACAGCATTTTTCAGTTGAGCTAAACAGGATACATGCCTGCCAAAAGACTGTAGAAGTCTTATCTGGATGCAGGTTTAGTTAATTATTTTGAAGAGTTTTCTTCAGTTTCCATCTCAGTACTGCTATCCAAACATTAAATTTTCTGGCATTTGTATTAGAGTCATCATATTAAAAATAAATTGCCTTAAGTTCTCTCTTTTTTTTTTTTTCCCTCCTTAAAATTAGTAATCTTAAAATAAATTTAAGAAATGCTGTAAAAAAGAACTGAGAACAATTTACTCATTTGGAGCAGAAACTTCACAAGTATTCCTTATCCAATTTTTTTTTTTTTTAAATCCAGTGCTGCTGTTCTGACTTTCATTCAGAACCTTTCAAATGTCAATGATTTCTGAATAGATTCGACTCCTAATGAGTTTTAAATTGTAGGTCTGGAATAATGGTAAACAATGGCAACTCCCATTGTATAAATTTACTTCTGTCCACTCTTATACATAGACCTTTTTTTCCTGCGTTTTGTTTTGTTTTCTCTGATAATACTTCACCATGCCAGGCCACTTGCAGCCTTTTCTGTTCTAAGACTACCTTACAGTTTCCTCAAATTAGGAGGATCCTTTCTTCAGAATTATGTTAGACCGTTCTGTTCTTGGGTAGCAATCTTTCTTTCTATATAGTGAGGATAGAATTACTCACAAGAGTATGGAAAATTATGGTACATCATTGCAAATTATTTTTAATAGTGAGGATTTTTTCCTATAGTTCTGGGTTAAATGGCAATTTTCCTTTAATATGCAGTGGACCCAGTTGCCTTCTGTGAAGGAAAAGTGCCCCTTGTAAAACTGTCCATGTAGTTGTTAGTTTACTTGTATTAACTGTACTGTGTTAAAATATTTTTCTGTATAACTTTGAAACAATCATCTACTCCATATATTCCTTTGGGTACCTGTTTTGCTTGCTCTCAGTGCTGGAACTACTATCACACTGATGGTCAGCTTTCCTGGGCTCGTCTCCGTATGTTTTGTCAGTGCATGCAGTTTGTTTCCCTTTCTTCTAGGATAATTTCAGGCATATGGGAAATCCTGTTTCTATGTTCCAAAGTCTATAGGAAAATCAAAGCATGAATGTGCTATTACTTTAATTCTTTGTCATTTTAGACTTGGGAAAAGGTCCTTTGGAGTGAATGAGTTAGCTGCCTTTTGCGTGGAAAGTTTAAGTGATATGGGCATTGTGAGCCTGAAGATTGGAAATGTTTTGTCCTGGTGCTTCTAGTGATGCACTGTCATCTGCAGTTATTCCCATAAATGGTGCAATTGGAGGTATACATGGTGGAAATTATTCCAAATTATGATTAAAGCTGGAAGCTTGTGACCCTGTATAATAGTTTTTTTTTTTATAATTGTATTTCTGAGTCCTTGTTTTTTAATAATCTGTTATTCAACATCTAAATGTGCATTTTAAGCTGTACTTCATTCTGTTACTCTAAAGCAAATTCTTTATTTTATTTTATTTTTTTTAATTCCCTTAGGAAGGCAGGCATATAAAATATTACTGAATTTTTATGAAAACTCTCTTATGTCTCTGGGGCAGACAAATCCCCATATTTCTCCATCATATGTTATCTGTGAGTGTGGGATTAGTCTGTGGGGATCTTTGCAGTGCATTTGACATTTTGAAAGAAGCCCTTGATGTCAACATTTCATTTTTCTTCAGGCTTCTGGGATTTGGAGGTCTCCAGACATTTGTTAGGTGGGTTATCATGTACTCCTGTGTTGAAATCCGTTTCCACTGACGTGTGGATGAACTAGGGGTTTGGCACCCTGATAGGGTTCACTTTACATTTTTTCTCACCTAGGTGTAGAAGAACATGCAAGTCCATGTTAAACTGTAAGCACTGAAATAATGCAAGGATGTTCTTCTCTGAATTAATCAAATTATGTCTGGAGAGTTTTTCATATGAGGTTAACGAAGGATCATCTTTTCAGATTGCTTTTAACTAACCTCATCTTTGAGCCTTTTTAGGCTGTGCAAACCATTGGCCAGTGGTGGAGGAAAGAGAAGACAATATTGGGGGGAAAAACCCAAACCCATGTATCTTCCCATCTGTAGCTTCTATCATAAGTTCATTTTTTTGCTTCTGTTTTGGGCTCCTAAGTCATTGGATGAGTTTGCTGAAGCTGGCAGAAGAAAAGCCTGAATCTTTAGATCTATATCTAAATAATTTTTGACAACTTAAAAATCGTATTCACTACAAGGAGAGAAAATGACACTATATAAAATCATAACATCACGGTAGAGTATGAGGAGAGATTATAGTTGTATGGTAAGCCATTTTATTTCTTTGTAAATGAAATTCACTGTACGGTATCACTTTCTGAACTGTGTTTTCCACTCAAGTTCTTTTGTAAGGATTAAATTAAATTCATTCCGGGGTACGTGCTTTCGGAGACTGTAACAGTTCCTATTTGTTTGAAATATACCATGACTTTCTTAACAGTGAAAGAAAAAGTACAAAAGACAGTTTTCCACCTCGTTGCCTCTTTTCATAACAGTACTCATACTTCAGCTGCAGGATTTTATTGAACACAAATTGGAGCGAACCTATGTCAGAATGGAAATACCAGAATCGTACAGAGTTGCTGTGCTTTGCTCTTTGCAAGTGGGGGTAAATGTTGTACCACTGTGATTACTTAGAACTCGGGCAGAAGGTTTGTGAGGTTTGAGTAATAGCTGTATTTAAAGTACTGTGAATGTATAGTGCTTTCTCTACATAAATCTTTTTTTTTTCAGTGTAGGCTTTTACTTGCTTCTGAAGTAGCAGGCTCTAATGTGACAAAGCTGTCTGACCTTTCACGGGAAAATGGGAAGCTTTGTGAAGGTGAAAATGCCTAGCTCTCCATTCCTGGAGATGAACAAACGAACATGAGGACTTTGTGTCATCACTAAGAAGTAAAAATAAATATAAATATGGTTGTAGGCCATGTAGGGATACTTAACTGGCAGGCTTCTGTTTCCTTCCCTTATGCAACATACTGAAGAAACCTTTTTGGATCTTTTAAACTAACACTCAGTTGAGTGAGCTAGTTCCTGATTAAAAACACATTGCTAAAGATTTAGAATGCCACTATTGTACTGACTGGTTGGTTTAAGACCTTGAGATGTTTGCAGGATTTTTTTTTCCAGCATTTTGAAGCTATCTGTTCCTTCCTAGAATACAAGGAGTTTCAGAGTGAATCATTAGTCATTCTTATCTAGAAGTACAGAGGAGAGCTCAGAAAAGTGCTTTGTGAGATATGCAAATTGAGTCAAAAGCACTTTAATCTTAGTTTCTAGAAATGTCGTGCTCCATTAGAAGACAAAGAAAATGCTTTCACAAAGCTTTTGTGAAGCTCAGTAAGCAGTATTTTGGAAGGTAAGACAAGAGAATCATGAAGGTGGTGTTTTGGTTTGGGTTTTTTCCTCCCCATTTTTAAGCAGTTGACAAAAATAAATCATATTTTCTTTCTTCTTCCTTTACCTGTTGGGTACCAGGAGCGTCAAACACATACTGGGGCTTGGGAAAGCTTCAGCCATCCAGGAGTGGACAGGCATATCTGCCCAGCAGATGACTGGAGTCTCTTCCCAGGGGTGGAATAAACCCATTAGAGGGGGGTCTCAGCTGTGCTGTACAGAGATGGACAAAGGGCCAGTTAAATCCTGATAGTTTTTGTTAGCTGCTGGACCTTTCAAATACCGATATATGTCTGTGACTGGTTACAAGAGCCTCTGCATTCTGCTCTCCAGTGCTTTATTTCTGGCTTTGGTGCTGGGTGCATATGCATTTGTCAGCTATTAGGTCGTTGTTTCAGCTGTGACTTAAGTTTTAAAATTGTGGAAGTTTTCCCTTGTTCTTTTAATTTTATTATTCGCCTTTTAATCCCTGCAAGATTTAGGAGAGATAAGTTTGAGGAGAAATTTTGTCTTGTTCTTAAATATTGTATTGCTGTGAGTACTTTCACTATTAGAATTTGGGTTTAAAAAGTAAAAATCAAAGGCTCGGGGTGTTTATGTGCATATTTTTATTCTGAAATATAACTGTAATTGAACCAGTTCATAACGGGGAAAGATTAGAGGAAGAAGACTTTGCCTCACAGAACCTGCATTTCTGGCAGAAATAAGCTCTGCCTCGGGCAGATCCCGGAGAAACTCAGGCTTTAGTCTGGAATTCCTTGTGTGCATATATCATAACGTCAATGCAATGTTTACTGGTTTACTTTTCTTCTCCATGTGATATTTATTGCAGTGATATGTTTCCATATTGCTGTCTACAGCTGCCTGAAGGGAGGCTGTAGTGAGGTGGGTGTCTCCCTAGGTCTCCCAGGCAGCTCGTGATAGGATGAGAGGAAATGGGCTTACGTTGCACCAGAGGAGGTTTAGGTTGGATAGTTGGAAAAATTTCTTTACTGAGGAAGCGCTGAGGCAGTGGAACAGGCTGCTCAGGGAGTCACCATTCCTGGAAGTGTTCAAAAAACCCTGTAGCTATGGCACTTCAGGACATGGTTTAATGGTCATGATAATGTTTAATAGGCAGTTGGACTCAATGATCTTGAAAGTCTTTTCTAACCTAAGTGAACTGTGAGGTCTACAATGCTTGTTTCAGTCTCACAGACTGTTTTTCTTGCATGTATCTCTTGCCCTACATTAGATATTCTGAAAAGCCATTGCATCCTACCTATGGCCTGGGAAAATACTTGTTTCAGAATTAGCCTGTTTTTCCTATAAAACAATTTTTAAGTTGGCTTAAAACTCCCCCAAACAGAACTGTTCTTATTTTTCAGGTGATCTGTCAATTCTCCTGGGCAAATCTTCTAATTACCAGTCTTATGAAAATTCTGTGTTACTTTGTATTACCGTAGGAACACTTAGTCATTTATAGTTTTTGTTTCTAATATAGATTTTGCTTTTAAATATAGTGTTCTTAATCTTGTGGTTATTTATTTTTCTTGATTCCATATAATTAAACAAAATACACATGATGATTATTCTCTTTAAACAGTGCTACAGATTTTTTATTCCAGTGGAAGAAGGATGGATTTTTTGTTATATTTTCTTTCTTTTTTTTTATAATTAGACAATTATTACACATTGATGTGACTTCATAATGCTCATCTATTTTTTTTCTTTTGAAAAACATCTCTTAATCTAACATCAAGAAGTTCAGAAGAGCTTCTGAGCTCTTGAAAAGCATGACTTTATATTTACAAAAGCATATTTTGAAGGAGCTTTTTCTTTATGAAGGGAACAAAAGGAAAAATGAATTAGGAAAAAATACTCTCCAAAGTTGCAAATGTTATGCATGGAAGATTTCTGATATATTTTCTTTTTTATTGGTTAGCAATGCTATTTACAACAACAAGAATAAAAAGACTATTCTTCATCAAAAAGGTTATTTTTGCCTCTTTGGTGGTGTACTCATAGCTGATTACGTGAAATGGCGCAGAATAAAGAGTACAATTTCTCTCCTCTTTTAGCGCTCTTTTTTTTTTATTTTTAAACAAGATTAATGATAGATGTGCTATCAGTTAAGTAATTAAAGTTTCTTTCAGAAGGATGTAGAAGCAAAACAAAACTATGAGCATCTAAGAAAGCTAATTCCATATTTAATTTGGGGAAAAAAAATAGCATCAGTGAATGGCTTCCAATCAGATGGTGATAAAATATCCCAACAGAATTAAGTTGTTGACATACTTTTTCTGAAGTGTGTTTGTACTGATATTTTTCTTACTAAATTAGGCAAATCAAACAGAAAATGTATGCTTAGTTTATGTGCAAGGCAATGCACAATATGTGTACCATTTCTAATAAGTATAAAATATGACTTGTTAATCTCATAAGGCAACAGCATATATTTTTCAGTTATGAACACTGTATTCTGCACTGTTTGTCTGGTAAACTACTAAATTTCTACTTTTCGGGTATTCCATCTGATTATGTCTTTATAGTGCAGTTACTGATTACCTTCAAAAGGTCTTTTGAAGAAAATCTTATTTTCATTTGATGGAAGTTTACATGCTCAGTTTCTAAAATGTTAATCTCAACTGGATCTGCCTACTTTATAAAATGTTTTATTTTTAAAATACTAGTAGTTAATATGTGTGTCTATATCTTTTTTTTTGAAAAGGAGACGAATCAGAAAATTTGCATGTTTGGAATGTGAGACCACAGAATCATGGAATGGTTTAGGTTGGAAGGGACCTTCAAAGGTCATCTAGTCCAATTCCTCTGCAGGAAGCAGGGACATATTTAACTAGATCAGGTTGCTCCGAGCCCTGTCCAACCTGACATTGATTGTTTCCAGGGATGGGACTTCTACCACCTCTCTGGGCAACCTGCTCTAGTGTTCCATCATCCTCATTGTAAAAAATGTATTCTAAATATAGTCTAAATCTACCCTCTCTGAGTTTAAAACCATTACTCCTTGTCCTGTCATTCTGCTAAAAAGACTGTCCCCATCCTTCTTATAGGTCCCCATTAAATATTGACAGGCCACAGTAAGGTTTCCTTGGAGCTTATGTCCAGCTTTCCAAAATCTAGTTTTTAACTTGTTTTGAAACACACAGGTTGTATGGGCTTATACTGATACAGATTGGAAGTCGGATCTTTCGTGGTAGTTGGCCTCCTCCAAAGTTCCATTTGATTTTTGCCCTTGTGTATCCACACCCTGTGGTTGGTTTCTGGATTGTTCTTCCCTGTGCTTTCTATCATACAGAATGGTAGTTCTCTCTCTCTGAACTTCAACTCCTCATACGTTTTATGAACAGCTAAAATGCTGGGGCTTTCACCTTATTTTATTTCTCTGCTGCTACTTACTTAACTTTGTGTCACGTGAAATAACTCTGATAAGCTTTTCCAAGTTGAAAATGCTGTGTCAAAGAAAATTATGTATTTGTGTCCTATGCTGATCAACATATTTAGCATAGAAGCCTTTTGCCTTGAAAGTTCTATACTGCTACAAATAGATAAGATGATGTCTGTGGGTATTTAGCCTTCCCATTTTGTTTTCCATCCTTGCTTGCAGTAATGGTGAAAGCATCTTGAAGTCAATGCTAGAAATTACATGAAAATGCATTTGCATTGTCAGATCAAATAAGGAATTCATTAAACATTCAACATTCTTCCTTTAATCAGCTGGCTACTGCAGGAAGGCTCGATACTGTCTGTAGTTTGAGAAAAGCAAGATGACATTATTTGAAAGGAATTTAAATGTGAGATCAAAGCTAAGAAACAAAGGATTCATATAAGTGATTTTTATTTTCTTTTGATAAAAATATCATTGATGTTATTGAATACATTAAAAAGAAGAGTTACCAACATATGTTTCTATATTGTATTGAAAGGATGAGAATTACTGAATTAAGGAGTGAAATGTTTACAACACAAGATGGGGATGAATTTTATGTGGCGTTAGAAGAAGTCTGAGAAGCTTTAATTTCATAAAATAAAAAAAACTTGGAAGTTCTTAAGGATACTTTTCCATGTTTTAAAGCTTTTTTCTTTACATAGTTGTTATAATACTGTTTATGAATTCACTATACAGAATAATAAAATGTATGCATACTTATTCTAATTGATAAGGAATATTTAGAATCCAGTTGGAAACTTTAATTATTTAAAAGGATTAGACTGGCCCTTTGTGATTTGATTCCAAAGTTACTAAATAAATTCCCAATAAAAATGTCTGTTAGTATTGCAGAAGACATAGTATTGCTATAGAAGTCTTATTATTTTATGTGGAATATAGTAAGATCAATAGAAGAAAGATTTTTACCAACTTCAGAAAATCATTACCATCTCTTTTTTTTTTTTTTTCTTCTTAATTGTGATTGATTTCAGGAGTAGAAGAGTTCATGTGACAGTGTCACAGACAACAGAGTTTCCTGGAATCTTTTTCCATTTCAGATTCCAGTACCTGTGTTAATGTAAATAACTTAGGTAAGGAAAAATTCCAGTATGTCAATGAAAAATTTCAAGTGATTTATCTTGATTTAGGTGTTATTTCAGGATCATCTATATTCATTGCCACAACAATCTTACCTCTTTAGTGTGAATGTGTCTTGCTTTAGTGATTTTTTTTTTTTAATTTTTTTTTCTCCCCACTTTGTGGTGTTTGGTTTTATCTGCTGTCATCCATTTCCACCCCCACCCATCCCTTTCCATGCTTATATCGTTGCCTGCTGAACAACAGTAACCTCTACTAACTTACCCATCTAAGGCAGCTATTAAAGTTCAGAGTCCGTGATCATGTCCTAAGTTAGCTCTCTCTTTCATGCATTTAATCTTTTAGGTTTTAGCATCAGATTTGTTGTTCAGATCTTCAGCTGTTCTCCTGCCTGTTCCCTGAACCTTCTCCAACCTATCAACACACTTGTTGAATTCTGGACTCCAGAATATGACAGTGTCTAGCTAGGGGATATCCCAACATCTAATATTATAATAACAGGACTTCTGTACCTTGCTGCAAGTTTGGCAGAAATATCTAGAGGTCTTCAGTGATACCACTTAGTCTACTACAGATATCTTTAGCTATAAATGGTATAACTAAAATGAACAAGGAATGGCTATACTTGCTTGATTTTTTTTGTTTTGGAGGATTCAGGTGGTATGGTTGGGAGAGTTTAACCATTACTTCCATCCCCTTAAGCCATTCATTGCAAGCACAGTGACAAAATTATTTTTGACTTGACTGCTAGTTAGTTAAATAAGCAATTAAATCATATGTCCTATGACATCAGTACCAATTTCTAACCTGCTTTGGTTGAAGTGAGCATAACATTGGTTGTAGTAGGTTTATTAAATCCAGGATGAACCTATATTTTATATACTCTGTTTCAGAAAAGAAGGTATATAAATACTGTATACTACTTGTATATTATTTTGAATTCATAAAAGTCTAATCGGATAATACTTACAGGTGTGTTGATGTATGTTTATCATATATTTTTAGTTCCAGATCATAATTTTATCTAGAAAATGGAGCTTCTGAAGTATATTTTTTTTGCCTAGGTAGTCTACTGAAAATCTTAATGAATCCTATTGTATTAATATCAGTAGTTCTGGGTCATCCAGTAGCGTTTCCTGTTTTGAGAACTTGAAATAGACGTTCCTTTAACGATCTATCTTATGTGCTAAGATACAAAGCAGTAGTCCTGACACACGTCAACCTGAATCTCAAGTTGGAGTCATCCTCCGTATCTGGAAGGACTGAAATTCAGAATTACTTCCCCCACTCCCCTTCATTTTATATGCAGAGCTTAAAATTAGTGTTGAAAAAGTAATTAGTATTGAGCAGCTTGTAGGTTCTAAGCAACTGGGAGGTATGAGATTAGTTCAAGGCATAGAGAGACCACAGCCTTTGAAAAATACATCCTTTCAGTAATGTTATGAATGCTATTGTTGGCAGATTTCAACAGCAGCAAGTTCAATAGCTCTGGCCTTTCTAATAGTGTCACTGTAGTCAAAAGGTTTGAGGGAATATGGGATAATTTGATCAATGAAAAGGTCAAAGAAGAGGTGCATTGGGGGAAATCTTTAGATTTTTTTATTTTATTTTTTTTAACATCAGTTGAATGGTAATTAACACATAATTTTAGAGATTGACTTGAGTGGTATGAGTGCTATGAAGTTAAATATGCTATAATTGCTTCTTACTGAAGTAATTTTGATTTATTATACCCATTAAGGAAATTTTCTTGTTCTTTTTATTCTTTCTGTACCACTGATACTGGAAGCAGAGGTAGACTGTTCAAAATTTGACTGAACGCATTATTGGCAAATGGACCATTTTTAAGGTGTCACTATGAATTCATGAATTACATTTGACAGACCACGTTTCTTAAAGACATTCTTAAAATACAGTAGCTACTGAGTTGGCCATCCTTTCCTAGAACTAGTCTGTAATGCAAGATGAGATTATGCCTAGAATTACTATTTCAGCAAGATCCAGAAGAAGCTCAGTGACAATAAATCCGTTAAATATTCAATTTTTTTTTTTAGGAAGTGAAGGATTGAAAAAGAGAAAAAGACATGCTTAAATAAGATGGTGAAATTGAAGACTCTTTGTGTTGCATTAAAAAACCTTTTTATATTTTCACAGAAATAACCTTGACATCCAGACATTCCAGTTACAGCCTGTCTGGTAATTTTCAGTACCTTTGTGTTGTAGGTGTCACTCCCCATATTGCACCAGAACAGATGTGTCTGTGTATAAATTCAGGAGTGAGAAGTTGCTGTGGTGGCTGTGTTTGGAAGGTTGATGAATCGGGCTATTTTCAAATTCCAGAGCACCCCTTTCCTTGACTGACGTTCATTAGGAATACAATCTGTTTTAATGATTAGCTCTTACTTATTATCAGTCGTCATTGCTGAGTATCCAGAGAGGTTGTCCTTAGATGGTACCCCACATCAGCTGGTGCTGTACAGCCCTGTGCAGTGCCTGCTGTGTCATTAGCACCGCTGGCTCTGGTCAGCACTGGTCTCAGTTACTGAGGGACCAGGCTCCAGGCCTCTGATAAGGGGAGCTGAAGCCAAGGGGTGACCTTTTTCTTATCCAGTTTTCAATATTAATCACTGTTGTTTTATCCTCTCCACCTGCTCTTCAAATGAAAAGGGAGCGGATTTAATCTGCTCCAGGGAGTTGTTCTTACCTTATTTTCGTGACTGAGACTCGTTCTGATGCCATCACACTGTTATACATCCTCTGTTGTGGGTTTTACTGCTTGCACATGTTTTTCTATTCCCTGTTTTGCAATGACACCGCAAGTCTCCGTCTGACCATCTGTACTTGCACGTTGTTTACAGACGCTTTTTCAGCTATTAGTGCTCTTAGGTTGTTACTCGTTATCCGTTGGCAATGTTGCAGAATACTGAAATACCATCACCAGTTGTTATTTTAGTATGCTTGTGTTGGGATTCAAGGTAAACAAATTTTAATGGCATCCTGCTTAGTTTACTTTCATCTCGAAGACGCAGCAAGCCTCTCTGTTGGCTACAGCACACTGAGGTACTTTGCTCTTGGAACCGGGGCTAAAAGTGGTAGAGAGTGCAGTTTGCTGGCTCCCAAGGTGCTCAACAGGATTCTACAGAAAGGATGTATTTAAAATTATGTATCCAGAGAATGTATTTCTATTTAAAATTGTGTATTTTTGGAGTAGCTGGATGAAAATAAATAAATTTAAAGAAGATAATTTAATTTGTCTTTCCAAAGATATTACAGTGCAGTGTCAAACTTTCCGTGCCCATCTCCTGTTAGGTTTAGTTTACATGAGGTTGTCTTCTGGGAAGGAAGATAATCATGGGCTTGAAGGAGTAAGAAGCGATGGTATTTAGAAATTTGACATCTGGGCTTCAGCTATTCAAGGCACTAAATTTAGGGAGCTGGCATTAAATTATTACCTGCTTTTCTTTGTAGTGTTCACTGTAAGTAACCGTTATCTAACATTCTTTTTTCTATTTCAGTGAAACAGATTTTAGACTATTGACATATTATTTATAGGCAGGGAGGGTTTTGAAGTTTTTGGTTTGCTTGGGGGTTTTAAAACAAAAACCAGACACTGGATCCAAGTTGGGATTTTCAGCCATGATATGAGGTTGCCTTATTCTTTGAAGATTCATATTCTTAGAACAAAAATGTACAATCTTGATCTTTTTCCACATTCGTATGTTCATAGTTCAACAAAACTGGAAAATAATTTGAGTTGCCAGCAGGAAAATGAGCACAAAATTGCATTGTAGTATGAGAATGCAGTTCTTTATAAGGAAACAGTGGATTTACAATTATCAAGTTGTTCCTAAGGAAGGTAAATGCTTTTTATATAACAAATTGGCACGGGAAATAATGTGGTATCGGTTCTCATCTAAGTGCGGAACTCCCCAATTGTCTTCTAGGCTTGAACAAATATTACATGAGTGAGGGCTCCTGTAAAATGTTATGTTTTGAGATAGATTTCATTAAGGGTTTCTAGTGATAATTTATTTCTTTTTATGCCCATGTCTCTTCTCATACTAACAATGGATAGCTTATTTGCATATAAATAGATTTCAGTATTTGCTGAAGTAGAGACCTAATATGTTTCTCTCTCTCTTTTTTTTTTTATTCTTTTTAAAATTTTTTTTTCCCCTTCTCCCGTGGACATTGTTAAATAAGATAGAATATTGCAGTGATCAGCAGCCATGCATTGTAATAATTTTCTTGGTCAAAACTCTTTAGAGTGCATTGACTGCATCAACTGTGACGCTGTTGTGAAGACCTCAGAGTTGAGATATCAGTTACAGCAGCAAAAGCATGAAACATTTTTGGCTTCTCTGTATGATGGTGGTTTTTTTGTGCTATCTCACAAATGTTTACTGATAAAGTCTTTGGGTACCTCTTAGTACTATAGTGTATTTTCTTGCCATTACTAATCCAGTAGTTTGTGAATATTTTTATTATACAAAAATCGCAGTGCAAATGAGTATAATTTAGTTGTCTTCTGTTTTTCTGCTTTATAATGATCTTATGGTTCTAACCACTTTTCTTTAAATTAGAGATATGCATTGAAGAGAAACATTTCATGGTATCATTCTGATATAATTCAAAATAAATAAAGTGTAGCTATACTCCGGTAAGGATATATGAAACCAGAGATGGTCAAATACAAGACTGCATTCCAGATTCGGATGTGTCTTCTAGAAAGAGGAATGAAGAAACTATTCTGTACCACAGTGTTTACCCCAGACCTATCTGGAAAGTAAACTCCAGGCTTATTTCATATGCCACTGGTTATTCACTAGCTGCTACTTCAAATATGCTGCCTTGAAAGCAAGTTCTGACTGTATAGTTCTTTAAGAGAAGCTGAATGCCTCAACACGTTTATTCAATACTGCTTGTGCACTAACTACCTGAGCGCACAAACATCTTAATTTTATGTATAGATCTACCTGATATAGAGGAAAAAAAGAGTATGAATGTGCTTGTGTATGTGTGCACGTGTGTACCTGACTGAACCGCGAATGTGCTTTCGGGGGAGAGTTGCACCGTGTGTGTCTGTAAGTTATTTTTACCAGCAGAGGTCACTCAGGGTAAAGTGAACAATTTTTTCATCTTTTAAAGAAGGCATGAACTTCCTTATGAGCTGTGAGATGCATACTGAGAAGCATGCATCTTCGAAAGCACACAAGCAACCTACCTTTGCTTTTCCTTTTGTTGCTGCATGTGTTGAGAATCAAAGATCAAACACATTAACAACTTGTAGGCTTACCCTGATGCACACCACAAAGCAGACAGCAAAACGTTTGGTTTAGTTTTTACTATACTTTGTAAACCAACACAATAAATGTTATGTTTATTTCATATATTTATATATCTATTTGTATATATTTGCCCCAAAGAGATCACTTTCTGTGTGTTCACCTAGTCTCTTGAACAAAGTCTCATCCATCACCATGATGATTTTTTTTTAAAGGTTGGTAAACAATAATGATTACCTGGAATTTCTAGTATTACTTCTCTTTTTTTTGTTGTTTTTCCATTCTGCATGATGACTTTGTAAATGGTGCTCTTGTTATATGTATTTAATTACATCTAATACTTTTAGTTAAATTTTAAAATAGATTTTATTTCTATGAGTGCTGTTTTAAAGTCACTTTTTCAGAAAAAAGAGGATATATTCCATCTAATATGAATACAGTGAGTTGTGCACTGTAACTTGGAATATAATTTAGCCTGCTGTGACAAAAGGGTAGACTTCAGGATCTTTTTTTTTATTTGATAATGATGCGTAAGCAGAAAATGCCTATCATGCTGTCAGAGACTGATACTTGTGAACTGAAGTAGAAGGTGATAAAAGTAGAAAATGATGTTGCAGTTGGTTCACATGAAGAATCAAAGTTCTAATATACTGCAGTTGTCATGAATGAAATTGTTTTAAATGTCTTTCCTGTATACCAAATGAAAAACGTGTCAGTCTACTCACAAAAGCTCAGTTATCACCTCTCTGAAAAAAATATGTAGGGTTTTTAATATAACTGTATGACGGGTTAGAGGATGGCTTAAGTCATTCTGGAAGGGATTGTTAAACTATCTGACATCAGGTTATCACACAGTACCTAGGCAAAATATAGGAAAATAAATTATTTCAGTGTTACTCATGCCAATTTTTGTGTTCTTTTCTTTAAACACATGCTGGGAAGCTAGAATCTGTGATTTCTTTGGGACATTCACAGAAGTCCAGAAAGTATTAGTTCATACACAATCGAGTTGAAAAATGAAATAAGGATGAGATAAGGAATAAACCTAGTAAACTTTAATCTATCTTTGTCTTGTGGCTTTCTATAGCTTGCATCTTTACCTGACGTAAAACAATTTCTGAAAGCCAAGAGAACTATCTGACTGTAGAGGCGCCTCCTGCTTCGTTTAAGTTCTTAGGATAAGTCATAAGGTGAATGTTACAGAGTTGATTCATTTTAATTTACTTGAAACATTCAGCAGTTCGTCCTGTAACACTTTCTGGTATTTCTAGTCCTGAAATAATTAATATAATTTCCTTATTGCAAACAAAAATCAGATCACACAAGTCCAGTAATGTCTGGTATAGTCTCTTCTATATCTGTTCACATATATAATACTTCACATATTTCTTCATGCTTTATTAAAATATAGATTAGTTGTTAATAAGTCTGTTATATTTTGTCCTTGTATTTTTATCTGATACCTCAGTGACAGGAGTATTGGAAGAATAGTAAGTGTCCTACTTCTCCATTGTACATTAATTTTCCCATTTCTTGCCACTGCATCAGAGTTTGGGGGAAGATAGGAGTATATAAGAAACTTAACTTCTCAAAACTCCTCTATGAAATTACACTTCATTGCATATCCTCTAATATACTTTTTTATGACTCAACTTTCATTCATAGTATATTTTTCTAACTTATATAAAATACTGTAAAAGTAGCTACCAGTAATGTAGAGGAACATGTGAATATATGTGTAACATTCTTTCCTCATTGCAAAGACAAATTCATGCTTCTGATGTAGTTTGAATTTTAAATCTCTTATTTGCTAAAGAAGTAATTCTCCAGACCTCCTCTAATGCTCATGGTGTAAAGCCAGAAGCAGAGATTTTCATTTTAAATTACCCATTCCTTCTGTTCTCTGCTGGTTTTGCCCCGTAGCATTGGTTGACATTTCATAGAGAATGGGCTACCATAGGGCTGGAAAGTCCATAATTACAAGAATCACCTGCTTTTTTGATTTTTCCCATTATATACCAATCAGAATGCAGACATACTTTTCATAGGTATTTAATTCCTAATGAGAAGTTTTTATTCTTCATTGACCTGTGATTAAAGTGTGGCATTTTAGTAAATAAATGAAAGATAACTTTCTACATAATTCGGCTCAGAAGTTATGCTTGAGAGGCTGTTCAGGTCTTTGACCTGTATCCTGTGAGTGGCAGCACAAGTAATTGAGAATACACTCTTAGATAAAAACTGGATAGTACAGAAAATGCTTAGTGTTTTAAAGCAGGTATATTATAGGAATAGAAAAAGATTACATCAAGCAGCCTGTCAAATGATGTATTCTTTAAGTACTGAATATAGTGAGAGTGGGCTAAAATATAATAAAGTTAATGATAATTATTTTATAATATTAAGTTACATTCTTTGAGAAAGGTTTTTGGGTTTTGTTTGGATTTTTGTTGTTGTTTGGGTTGGTTTTTTTTTTTTAAGTAAGCTTGCAACAAATGCTAAGAGCAGAAAACTTGTTAGGTATCAAACCACAAATGTACAACTTTCAAAACTAATTGACTAGAAAATGTGTTCCCATTCTATGAACTTAAGCAGATCTTGATTGCAAGATGGTGTGTATTTTTCTTTCCATTGAGATTAGCCATGGTCTAGACACACAGTGCCTAATAAATGAGATTCTGATCCTGTTCTAATAGACTTCGTTGTTTGATCAAACGAGGAAAAATACTTGCTTATTTTTTGTCACAGCAGTGCCTGGCAGCCCTGATCAAGGCTCTGTTGTTCTAGCTGCTGTACAAATACACAATGTAAAGATCACTGAGAACACCAATGTTACACATCTGGGATCAGGTAGAGATCAGAGAGTAAAAGGGAAAATACATCTACAGTGAAATTCCAGATTGATACTGACAAGACAAAAATTATAAAGGGATGATTTCCTATCTAGGAATCTTTATGCAGTGATCTCCGACTTTTATGGTTAAAAATAAATTAATCATGAAGCTTCTATCCTCCATTAACTAGTCAGTGTAAGAAAAAACAACATTCTATAGTAAAGGTAGAAACAGTGTCTTGGAAACGTAGCATGAAGTGTTTAGCATTTATGCTGGGTAATGTAGTGTTTGAATAGGAAAAAGGAGTATTTCTCAAAAGCTTGAAGACAACAGAGTACATGCAGTAAACTAAATACGAAAAGAAAGAACCTGTAAAAGGGCTATTGTTTACCTTCCAGATAAGGAGAAGCTAAAATGTACTTTAAAAAGACTCACGTTTTGAAGTGAATGTTATCAGTCTCATGCATAAAATTAATAAAATCTTTATTCTGAAAGCTTTTAGAGTGCAGTTTGGCATTTTTTAACTCGCGTCCCTTTTCTGTTAGATGTACCAAGTCCAAGAAAGAAGTGTGAACTATTCAGGATTAGATTAAATATTTCAGACCTAAAACAGAAAAAAAACAATCTCCCCTAAAACAAAATTATTAATTTAATAATTTTGTTACTACTCCTCTCATTTTATAGGTCCTGTGGCGTACAGGGCTATGCTGAAGTCAGCTTCCCACGTTTCTGCATCTGTTCCAGGAGTGGAGTGGTTTATGGAGCAAAGGGTGACCACTGCTGGCCATGAAGTATACCAGGTTTGTCAGTACCTTTTATTACACATTATTATTTATTGATTTTATTAATGTTATTATTTATTACATATTTATTACACATTATTATTATTACACATTATTTATTACACATTATTATTACACATGTATTGGGGCTGTCTGAACACAGCTAGACTGATAAGGTTTTGCTCTGTATTTTTGTGATGTGGTCTACATATAGATATAACATCATACCAAGGAATTACTTATAAGTAATGGTTTAGGTAATTAATGATTTCTCCTGAAAAAAGCAGGTGGGACACTATCGACAGTAGAAACTGAAGTTTTTAGTTACCTTGGTTCTTAAAAAAGCTTTGTAGCTGCAGTTTCACTTAAAACACTTCAAAATGCCAGGTCCTTTGCAGTTCCTTAAAGTACTTTTTGTATTTTTGTTTATGTTCACCAACCCTTGGCCTTGAAAGTCATGCTTACCTTTGTACCCTTCCCCTCTCCCAGCTTGTACACTATCTCTGCAAGGTGTTACATTGTCCTGTGTGTCTGTAGTCTTAGCTTTTTACTCAGGTATTGCACAAGTGGTGGTTGACAGACTGAGTCACAACAGTCAGCGTAAGAGTTCATGAGGTGAGGAGGTTTGAGAAGGGAAACTGGCGTAACTAGCTAAGAGGGACAGAGTGTTTCAGTTTACTTAAGTCATTTTGTTTTCCTTATGTGATGCAGTAATAAGCTACTAGGGGATGAATTGCAGGCTGAATAACTATTTGTTTTGATGCTGAATGCAATGATCCATTTGATATCTTTCATCATGCTGGATTCCTGGCAGAACAAGCATTTTGGGTGTTCCAGGGCTTTCCCAGTTCACAGTGAATAAATGTTATTTTTCAGGTACTTCAAAGGTTTTCTGCTGATGGAAAAAACATTATCAGGAAAATACAAATTTGTATTTACTTTAAGGAATGCTGGATGTAGGCAGAATTTATTGAGCAGCTTTTGAACTCAAATACTGTAGTGCTGTTGACTTCAGCAAAGCTATCTTGTTTGATGCTAACTGATGTTATGTTTCTGTTTTAAACTTCTCTGAGGATAACTAAACATTGTTTCTGATATTCATGGTTGCACTGAATATGCTGCGGAGTGTTGTGATTTATGTGCAGTGAGTGGTGCTGCTTGGTGTTATTCATGAAACTAAAACTACAATGACACTTTGCTAATGTCTGCACTTTCATATGCCCTGCAAGAATAGCTGTAGTGGGTTACATCAAAGATTTGTAGAGCAGAATCCCTTTTCTGGCAGTAGTTAAAAGCAGATAATCTTTGGAAGCATGTAAACTTAGGACAAGTGAAAAGCAGGACTTGCGTGAATAACTCTCCTGGCATCCAACAATTTGTATCTCAGTGAGTCTGGAAGTGCATTTCTGTGTATTTGCTTGAGTAAATCTGGACCAGCTTTCTCCTTCAGTAGGCTGTCTAAACTTGCTTTGAACCCATGTGGACTTCCTGCATCTACATCTTGCAGAAGGGAGTTCTGCAGGTTGACAATGTTACATGAACAATTCCCTTCTTTAATTACTGCAGTTTTTTAGGTTCACTTGGTGCTTCTTAGGTCCTTTATTGGAAGAAGCAATAAGCTGCTGCTCCCTACCCAATCTCCCCCATGCCTCGTGATTTTATAGACCTCCACTATAGCAGTGCCCCTCAGTTGATTATTTTGGTTTTCCTTGTTCCTTTTCTTCCTTATCCCTCTTTATGTAGAAGAGTGCTAGCATACTTGGCAATGGTTGTACTTGCCTTTGGTCATCCTTGCTGCTCTTCTCTGAAATTCCTGGGGTTCTGTATCTCGGTAATACTGAAAAAGAACAGGAAGTAAAATGATCCAAAATTTGTCCTGTTGCAGAGTGTGCTCATAAATTTTAAATAATTTTTTTAGGCCGTGTGGCATTGTTGTTGTCAAGTTGTACTTGGGAAATTCTCTGAGTATCTGTCTCTGCAGCACTAACCTGGTTTATTAATAGCCTCAGACCACTACATGGAATTTTCAGGGTTGGGACACTCCATAGCAAGACTTTCATAGATCTATCTGCTGACACAAAAGAAACAAGTAGGACTGCTTTCCAAATCTTTGGTCTTTCCTTGTGTTGCAATGGGACGTGAAACAGTTGCTGTTGATGTGATGAGGAAACCTTTATATAAAATTCACTTTTTTCTAATACATAATGTACCAATGCAAAACATTCATCAATGGTCTAGGAAAATGTTTACAGAATAAACTTTTTTTCAGATAACTAATTGTTGTGTTTTTCCACTGTATTTCCGTGGCAAAAGCACTGCATATGACAAGTACTGTAGGACTACACTGTTGAAATTATAGTGCAACTTATAAACGGGGCAAAATTAACCATGTATACTCAAATCATCATTTGTATTTTTCCGTGATTAAATTGGTTTCGTAGCCATAACTGGTTCTGCATCATCTGCTAAGAAAACAGTAGAGTTATTAAAAAACAATAAAGGCCTTGGCACTTTGTCCAACAGTTTAAAGTATTTAACTGTTTAGGTTTTATGCTATCTTAGCAGGAATTCCCATTCTTCAGATTTTTTTTAAAGTAACCTTCAGCGACTAGTCATTTAGACAACATACCTAGGCAAAATTGAAAGCATTTCTTTTGAAAATGGACAGCTCCCCCTGGATTTGTAGTGAGGCAGGGGATCCCATATATAGTAACATAATAAATATACTATCTGTGTCTATTATTGAACATTTAATTTTTCCTCTTCTGTTGTAGTAAATCTTTGCATATCTGAGGGGTCTGTGTTCTAAGTGGAAACGATCACTCTGCTGCATTTAAAATTACCAGATACTGTAATACTATTTAGGAATTACTGTAATCTTTGACTTTTCCCATCTTTCATATTGTGAAAATTGCTGCAATGATCCACGGGCTTGTTCTGTCAAGTCTGCTGACCTCACTGTACCAAACACAAGAATTAACAACAATTGTGTAAAAGCTTTGAGTGCCCTCAGAAATTATTAATTAATGTTAATGCAGCCTGTCCAGTTGGAATTACAGCTGAAGGTTGCAAGGGCTATGAGAAATATGTCATTAAATTTTAGGTAAAGACCAGCATAAAAATGTGCTACTTGTTCACACTTTACCTTCGATATTTGACTCTTGGCAGATTAAAACAGCTTCTGGGGTATGAATGTGGTGAACAGTGAATCACTGCCCTTCCAGAAATGTTTGTTTTAATTGACTGATAGATCCACATCCGGATGCAAAATTAACTGTTTCAAGCCCAGATTGCTTCCCGCGTGGTGTGGTTACATACCCTATATTGAAAATTGGAATTTTAAATGATCCCTGGAGGGACTAAAGTACATAACAATACAACTACAAGACTTAATTAAAATCTGCCTTCAACCACTCATAAACACTGTTCAATTAGGTTTAGACAGATGGGACAAATTATTATTATCATTACGGGGAAAAGACACTGTCATGAAAATGAACATTCTCCTTTGTCTTATCTCTGTTTGTAAACCCCCTGCCAATAGAAATCCTCAAGCTAAACTTCTCTGCAATAAACAACTTGTCAGTAAAATTTCATGAGCTTACAACAGCAAAAGAAAAGATCTATTGCTGAAAAAAAAATTAAATTCACAAAGAAGGGAGGATTAAATTTCCCAAATCTTGTCAAAACTTACATCACTCACGTTACAGTAATTGCATCTCAAAAACATCTCAAAATTACAGGAAAACTTAGCAGTGGCCTTTGTTGTAAAAGAATACATGTGGAGCTGTTGCCTCCTTTCTTATCAAAGAAAAAATATTGAGGCTGAGATTTATTTTTTTTCAGCTGACTACAGTGTTGCCAGCCCAAGGCAGATCTGGTTGCTGTTTTGCTTCAGAGTCTTTTTCAGACTATGAACCTATACTAGAATGGAAGGCTTTAATGGTTCCCCTGCCTTATAGAGGAACAGATAAAGTGAAACAAGGCATACTCCTGAAAACCTGTTTATGGTCTCTGACAGCAAACAGGTGTAAAGACTCTTTAACTGTAGGAGTCCCATGAAAACTGGAAACCCAAAAGAGCCTGGGGAACCTCTTTTTTTTTTTTTTTTCACAGTAATTTTTTGGCCATATCGATGTGAGAATAGTTAGAAACAAAAGCTGCCCTGCTGCTACGAATTACCACAGGAGGATCATGACTGTAAGGATTTGCAAAACTATTAGGGGGATGCAAACATATTTTATACATGCACACATACATATACACACAGATCTACATGCTTGGCAAAAATGAGTTTTAAGATGCTTTGTTTTCCTAGAGCTTTGAAGTTATTTAGTACTTCACTGTGAATTCAGTATGTGGCTGGAGGGAGGACGTCGTTGCTCTCCGTTAGTCATTTGCTGTATTCAAGGTGACTTTCAGGAGGAAGGGATGACAGATAGATAACATCCCCACTATCAGATCCACTGTCATGGAATGCACTTGTCAGGGGACAGCAGGAGACAGAGTGCATGGGGATACAGGTGCAGCTTTGCCAGTGCAGTAGTAAGATGAATGCACCTATTGTCACCGCTCCCCTGCTTTTCCGTAGCCATTAGTATGACAGTGTTGTAATTGATTACCTGACATAGGACCTGTTTGGAAATTTTTCTTTCTTGAAGCTGTCCTTTGAGCTTTTCAACAGTGTATAGTTATCCACCATGTCAAAGCATTGGTCTTTCTAGTTCAAGCTGTGCTATCCTTGTAGGGGCAGAGAGTTTTATGTACTTGTAAAGGAAGGAGGTAATGTTTAGGTTTGATGGCTGTGTTAATGGCTGTGCCTGGCAATGGTCTGTTACGTAATAACGGTAAAGCTCAGGGAGATATTTGAGTAAGGAGAATTATCAATATAATTTAACTCATCAATTTACTGTATCAACATACTTTGCATACTAAAGCTCTTCACTGAAGTGTTTCCCCCTGGATACACTATCCCAAATGAAAGAGTTCCCTAGCTCTGCTGCAGACGATGCTCTGTATCATAGATCATAGCTATGCATTACACAAATTAAGTGCGCTGGACTCTAGAGCAATCCATAACAGAATGGCCAGATTATGGGAAATTCATTTTGCTTCCATTCTAATAACTGATTGAAAAATATTGAGTTCTTCAGAAACTACTGGGAAACATTTTTGTATTTAATTATGTTTTTAGGCTCTGCTTTATAGCGACTCATCATCTCATCAATACAACACAGTTGGGAATATTGTAAAGCACTTCAGTAGCGTCCACAAAATATTGCCATATTTCCAGCACAAACTCTCCCCTTCGCTCAGTGAGGGATTCTTCTGCCTTGGCAGGTGTTACTGGCAATTGCAAGTACTTAGGAAAATGTATCTGGCTTTTGATTTGAGGTTTATTTTGTTTACTACTCTTTTTAATGTGATGCTGGCTTTCTTGAAGCAAGCTGGAAAAAAAATGCTTTCTTAGCTCCCTAGCTTATTGGTAGCCATGTGGTTTATGTGGAAAGGTGACTCTTTTAACCCATGTTGAGACTTGTTTACAAGCTTGCACTCAGCCAGTTTCTAAATGTGTAAGGAATTTTGTATATTCCCATTCCTGGAACATACTCCTGCATATTTACATATGAGATAGCCTGGATTCAGCTTTAAGACCTTTTGCTTCTAGTTAAAACCAGATAAACAAAAGAAAATCCTACATCAAAGTAGAAGACAGCTTTTTAAATGAATGTGGACAGAAGAATCTGTCGACTATCATCTTTTGAATCTATATTTATGATTTTGTGAAGAGGTTCATATGCTAAAATTACTCAAGGTTGTTCAATTATTTATTTTTTTTTTAATCTCTTAAAGAGTATGGAGAGAAAAATATCTTTACGAAATAGAAAACCGCTATCACAAAAGCCCGGAATAATTTATGTGAGAAACTGGTTGCTGTAACATTTAGATGAAATCTTACCAGAAAGATAATAACGCTATGAGAATTTCCCACATTTAGAAATAACTACAATCAGTCAAAGAGATGTTATGTTAAGTCTTTTATGCTTGGGAGTAAATACAACATAAGAGTCGATGAAATTTTCAGAGGAAGACAAAGTTCATAATTGTGTACTTAATGAAATTCCTAATACTGCTAATGATACTTTCTTTTTATATTATTCCAAAGAGCTGCATGAACCCTGGTCATGGATAGCTTTGATTTATGACAGCTGTCATATTTATAATGCTTGTTAGTCATTCAGAATTGTTTGTATGGGCAAACTGTTAATGTCAAACTAGTATAATTTTATTGATGTAATTATTTCTTTCATTATAGCAGTGCCTGCAAGCATTCCTATAGTTGGAGTTATATTAGCATTCTGTTCTAAAACCCATATTTCAAGGATTTATAAATTAGCATTAAAAGCTTGCTCCAAGCTAAATCCTGATATATAAAGCGTGAAGCATGTATAGAGTTTGGGAAAAGTTTCAGAAGATTTGGTATAGCTTTATTTGTTATATGGAGTTGAGAAAATTATTTTCAGCGTTGATGAAGATAATATTCCTTCCTTTCAAAACCCTTAATTTAGCCCTTTGTAATACTTGTTTTCACTTCCGTAGTGCGGCATAATAATAGATAATGCTAGGTGATGTGTTTGATCTTTGATGGTGGCCGTTCAAAAATGATCATGGCAGTCTCAGGGGTGTGGAATGTAAGTTTCCTCTGTGTGCTGTCATCTGAAAAGCTGGTTCTGAAAGCATGAAGGTGTCTTGTCATTCAAAATGTTCCCTGTCTGGGTAGAGCTGACAACTGTGGGAAGAACTGTGTGCAAATAAAGACCAGTACAAAAACTGTAACGTGATGCCACGTTTGGCAGACAATACACATTCTGGAGTTTTGTATGATAGAGAAAGGAGAAAACACCCAGTTCCGTCATATGTTGCACTTTTTAAAGTTAAATCCTGTAACCGAAGCCTTCTACATAGCTTGGGGGACATTAGTTTGGGAAACACCGAATGAGTTTACACATTTCATTTCTATGTGCAATTTTGTGAAGTCATACATGTAATTTTTGAAATTAAGTTTGTATTTGATACTGTCTTTTGTATTAATTAACCATTTATGAACACTGTACATTTTAGTACGAGGAAGTCAGTAAGTTGGGGAGCACTTTCCACGATGGATAACTCTGTATCATCTCCACACATGAGATACTCTTTTTGCAGATGCAGCACCCATGACATAGATCCGTTTTGGTCTCCCTGTTATTTTACTGCAACAATCCAGTGATATATTCCGTCTTGAAAAGTGATTAACAACAGCACTGTGAGAGCCTGTCTTGGTCATTTCTCAATCACTTTGGAGCGGATGTGCTAAACTCAGTATAAGAACTGGTTGGCTGGTTTTTAATTTCCTGTCCCTTTGCATTATCTCAAGTAGGACAGACAAATTGCCTTCTGTATATCTCCAGTGGAAAGTTGTCAGCGTTGGAAGTTCTGCAGGCCAGACTTCACACTTTTTTTTTTTGTCCTCTCCATTTCTACGGGTGTGGCAGGTTATTGTTGTTTGCAGTCTGATGGTTTGTTCTCAACATCACCCCAAAACTGCGGTAACGTGGTGGTGTGCATCAGCTATGGTGGGAAATAAGGTCAGTGAAGTCCAGTGTCATTCCTGATACTGCTGATATCCTGATATCCAGTGTGATCCAACCCTTCTGATACCTCGTTTTTTTGGTGGTTGGTTGTTTGGTGGTGTTGTGGTGGCTCCCCCCCCCTCCACACTGTACTGTGAAGTCTTATTGGTGTTTGCAGGATTAGGACACAGTTCCCATGATGGCCTTGTGTTATTCCTTGGTTTCTTTTGGCTGTGACACGTTGTTGAACTGTTTTAAAAAGTTAGATTTTTTTGCTACTTTGGGAAAACTTCTTTTGACACCGAGAATGGCACACATGGCAACAGCTGATTTTTGCTGAAAAGCACAATTTGTGTGGGTGGTTCAGAACAACTGTGTCCTGTGCTGTTTTCCTCTGCAAGACTGGATTTGTAAAGGTCTGTGCTGGGAGACTGTTAGCTAACATATCCTAATGCTATGATGAACCTGGTCTTCCCTAAGAGCTTTCCAGGGACACAAAGAGCTGTAGCAGGCTGGTTTAGAGTCTGATGCCCACTATGATCTTGGTGCTTATGTGATTGGGGAAAAAAAAAAAGTCTTAAAACTGTTTTCTTCTGTCACACAGAGGCTTAACTTCTGTACTCTTTTGTCAGAGCAGAGGGTGGACCAGAAGCACTGGTATACCTGCTGTAGCTGAAGACAAAGGCTCTAATATGCGTGGTGGATTGGTTAAATGGTTGCTCTGATTCCTCACTAAAAAGGCAATAGCAACTCCTGAGAAAAAAGATATGCAGCGTGTTGAGAAAGTTTCTTTTCTCTTTTGTTATTGTCTATTCTGCCTGCTGTTTGGAATGTGTAAAATGATTCTGACAAGCTTGATATGTGCCAAAACCCAGCATGCCCACTGGTGGGAAGATTATCATCACCTAGATATAATAAAAAGCTTCTAGAAAAGTGCCTCTAATGATGGGTTGCTTTTCTGGTGCTGACAGGGATTTCTATTTATTTTAGCAACACCCGCTAGCACCACTGTAGCTAGAGGTCTGTTAGCATTTTCATTAGAAATTCATTTCAGGGCTTTATATCTCAGCTGGAAAATTTGCTTTGAACTCAAGAGCTACACAGAAGACTTCTATAGAGACTGGGTTTTATTTTCTTTATTTTTGCATTGAGCAAAAGTAAGCTGTTGCTCAATAATAAATAAATAGGATTTCCCTATTATGTTAACCAAAACATGTTAGCTACTCAGAATTCCACTCAGGAAAACATGTAGCATGTGTTTGATATCATGACCTGAAAGCTCAAACTGTTTGCAAGTACTTGTTGAATCTGGGCTGAGTGCTGCAGTGTTTAACCCCATGGAATTATATAGTTCAGGAGGAGTTAAAATGTGCTAAAAGTCACAAATGTGTGGCATTTGCCTACTTTTCCACCTCAAAAGCACACGTGGCTGTGAGTTTAGCAGTTACAATTTCTGATTTTGAATATTGTAATTGCTGTTCATAAGTAACGATCACGTTTTATTTCAGATCCTAACGGTTTTGTTCTTGGCAGTTATAGAATCATGAAATGATTTGAGTTGGAAGAGACCTTAAAGATCATCTAGTTCCAACCCTCCAGCCATGGGCAGGGACACCTTCCACTAGGCAGACATGTTATCTCAAGCACTTTGACTATTTTTTTCTTCATTTTTTTCCCCTTGTATTTACTGGGAGGTAAACAGTCACTTGCTTTTCCAAGTCTTAATACCACGTACATCACTACTATTATACCTATCTAAAATAGCAAAATAAGATTCAAGTACTTTTTATTATTAAAAACAATAAAATTTGGTATAGTTTTCTTAATACTCATGTAGAAGAGCATTATATGAATCTATTTGCTTTACTATGTACCTGTCTGAGGGGTGACCTCACTGCTCTTTACAGCTTTCTGAGGAGGGGAGGTGGAGAGTGAGGTGCTGATCTCTTCTCCCTGGTGCCCAGTGGTAAGTCACATGGGATATTCCAAGGGAGGTTTAGACTGAACATTGGGAAGCATTCCTTTACTGAGGGGGTGGTCAAACACTGGAACAAGCTTCCTAGAGAGGTAATTGATGACTCAAGACTGTCAGTGTTTAAGAGGCATTTGGACAATGTCCTTAATAACATGCTTTAACTTGGTCGACAGTTGGACTAGATGATCATTGTAGGTTCCTTCCAACTGAAATATCCTGTATTCTATTCTGTCCCATCCTACCTGTCAATATTTCTCTAAACAACCACACAGTACTTATTATATTCATGTCCATAGAAGAATTTCCCTTGTCTTTAGCCACAACTGAGTCTGATATTTCAAATAGGTACAAGGACAGGGCATTCTCACCATGTAGAGGAGTAGGTTCAAACACTCTGTGTCCTGACGTGTGACCCTGTCTTCCTGGGCCAGTGAGAGAATGCTCATGAACAATGAGCTTTTGCATTTGCAGAGTGATAGATTAGAAATAAAAATCAATATTAGTCATTAAGAAAGAACAAACCTCCCCAGCTACTTTTGAAGATGGTATTTGCTGATGTATTACCCAACCTATTCAGTCAATGAAAAAGATGGTTACATAAAGAAGATTTTAGTAAATACTTTTCTATACACACTTGCTACATTAAGTGAGATTTATTTTACATGTGCTATTGAAATTTACAATAACATAAATGCCTCAAGAATCATATATTTAAGTAGTGCCTCTCGACAGCTTCTTGAAATGTTACCCATTAAAACCTTTTAACTGATGGAAAAAATATTGCCATCGTGTTGCCATCGTGTAATCACAGCAAAAATAATTTTAAAGTTCATATGTAGAAACGAACTTACAAACAGTTTAAGAGAATTTGACTCTCTGAAGTGTTGAGTTTTATTATTTTTTTTTGTCTAAACATGTTTCTCAAGTTAGAGAGAGGACAAGGTTAAGAAAAGGTAGATCAATAAGAGATTTTTCTCCAAATTTGTAGCAGTTTATTACAGCCTATACCAAAATGGTTGCACATCTGTGGGTCCCACTGAGCCCCAAGCTTCCAAAGCATGAACACCTTTAAAACTGATGGGTATGTACATCGTGTTCATGTCGTTGCCGTTAGATCTTGGAAACTGGCTGCCACTTCTGATGGTGTGTTTTCTCTCTGGAGGTCTTGTGCTTTCTTACATTAGTAAATAATGACTAGTGGTTTTGGAAGAAGGTACTGGAGAATTGATTGGCTTATATATTGGCTTGCTAATGACTTCCCTCTGAGGAAGCAGGCTCCTTTCGAACAGTTACTGTCCCCACTCTCTTCACGTAGAGTTACAATTTTCACACTTTATGAGGAATGAGGACACTTAATGTGTTTCAGTAGCACAGCTATCAAGGCATATTCCTGGAAGGCACGTTCTTTAGCTTTAATTGAAGTGTAGAGAGATTAATTGTTTTTAGGAGAAGCCAATATAATGGTGTGCAGTGACCTCTTGTATGACCCAGGCCACAATGCTTTGCAATAATTCTCACATCCTGCTCTTAACTTCAGGCCAAGGAAAACGTGCCTCTCAATTTGAAGTCTGTGATGATGAACAGTTCATGTACATCTTTAGATAAACTGTTCTTGTTGTTCATTATCTTCGCTGTTAATTAAATTTCAGCCTAATTTGTTTAGCTTATTTCTGGCCTTTAGACCTTATCATGTCTTCATCTACTCTACGTCTAGAAAACTAGTCCCTACTAAAGTACTTTCATACCCTGACCAAATCACCTCTGAGTTTCCCTTTTGATGAATGAAATTGAATTTTCTAAATTTCCCATTGAGATAGATACACACACACTATGGATTTTTAAATTATTCATTTATTTATTTTTAGAGTGTGGCTTGACAAAACCAAAATGAGGTTCTTCAGAAAACTGAAAATTTTGTTTGGAATATGAGAAATCTAAAATTCCTAGTCTTTTAAATATTTTAAATATATTTTCTTTTCCTTACTGTTGATTATAGTTTCTCTTGAAATGTTTGTGTCTGAGAAAGCAAACAAATATAATAACATGATATCTATTAGAACATTTATTTTTAAAGTTACTTCCATCTCTCCTTTGAAACTTAGGACTTAATTTCATAAACGAAACCTACACACAATGCCTTAAGAGAGAAAGTGAAGAAAGGCATGGAGCTGAGCTCTGAGGCATTAGAAACCAGAAAGCTGACTAGAGGATAGGATCTTGGGTTTGCAGTCACTTTTCAGATTACAAATGAAACAAAAAGAACATCTCTTTGAATGTTTTACTTGAAATAATTTGCTTCAAGATATGTATTTTAAGATTCTTTCCTCTCCTTTTGCTCCAGTCAGATCTAATGTGGAAACTGAGACCTAGAAAAGCTGTTCAATGGCAGTACACATATCAAAACCAGTCCTGGATTGGACACACATATTCAGACATAAAATTGTCCACACATTGGGGCTAACATTGCCTTTTTATATTTTTTTTTTTTTTTACAAGAGCTGCTAGGAACTTTAATTATCCAAAATTAACATAATGTTTCTGTCTCTTCCTACAACAGTATTTTCTTTCCAAGCTCCTGGAGTCATTTACATTGGGTCCCGTCCCCCCCCCCTTTTTTTCCCCCCCCTCACTCACTGCAGCAGAATCTGAAATAACTAACCTGAACCTGAAGTGCTGTCATTGCTTCTCTTGTTTTGCTGTGATGGAATTTAGAGTACAGCTGCTTTGTACCTGCTATGGCATTTGAAAAAAAAAAAAAAAAATGTAACTGCTTTATTGTCTCACATTATGAAATGTTTCTTTCAACCTTATTTTCCTTCAACCTTGGTATTATTTCAGCTTTTAAAAGAATGTAAGTCATTATAAAACTATTACCAGTTGAAATATGTTCAGATCTTGTTAATCTTTATATTAATTTGCCTTTATCACTGCTGGATTTGATTTTATTTTTTTAATGAAGGCTACTGTTTGTGTTCTATTCAGTTCATCTTAAAATAGCTTTTGTATTGTGCTAAAGGGTCTTTAATAATAAATGCTCTCTCACTAACTTTCTGGTATCCTTTCATCACTGATTTCTATAACTGTTTAATTGCTTTAAACCTTGTAGTTCATTACTTGTAAAAGGAAATAACTTAAATCTAATCAAGCCGTTCATTTAAGTGAAATTAATTTAATTATACGAGGTTGTATTTGCCATTACACGGCAATTGTTTCAATGCCTTTTTGGCACAAGCATACAAAGATACTTTCCAATGAGCTTTCTAGCTCAGTTTATACTTCGGCTAGTGCAGTTGCCATCTGAAGCTGCTGCCAGCTTAGCTGCTGGAAGGTGTTCCCGCGCCTGTGCAGCCCTGTCAGACCTGCTGCGATTGCCAGCAACGGGCTGTGAACTCTGCGCTGAGTTTGCAAGGCCTCAGGACTGAGGCTTGTCAGACCTGCTTTCTCTGAGCTGCTCTTGACCTCCTTGCAGCTTTGATGTACTTGGTATAACTATGGCAGCGATTTCTCTTACTTTACCAGGTTTTTCTCTCCTAACGTATTTTAAAAAGTTATCCTGTTTTTAGTCTTAAGCCTTAAAAGAGGACAACAAATGGTTTTCTTTCAGTATAAATTTGTGCAGCTTTGTACTGGAAGATAAAGCCAAGTTAATTTCACCACTTATTATTTTTAATTTCTGAGGATGGAAGCAGTGGATGTGTTTCATTGGTTAGAGTTTGACCCAAGCCAGGGAAAAAAAATCAGAGTGAAGGAGCAGTGTGTCATCTGGTGAACTTAATAACTTCTTTTAAAGAAGAGGAGTCAGTAGCTGCTCAGCTTTCACATTTTGATGAAAGTGAACCATGAAACAAAAGGATAAAGGAGAGCTGTATTCAATATTCGTGACTTGTTCCTTGACAAATATTTTTTTCCTCCGCTGTTATAGAGGAAAATGTAGAAGAAAAAAGGCAATTGATTAGCAGATTGAAAGACTTCAGAGATTTTTACCTCTTTGACACAACACAGCATTATGTACAAAGCATTCAGGAAAATATCTTTTGCTTTTGTGTTTCATTTTCGGATGCCTTTTTGAAGGGTATGTAATCTTTTGAAAGCTGACTTTCATTTGCTTGCAATATTACTCTGCTGACTTTTCCCATGATCAGTTACATCCCAAAATACAAAAGGTCATGTAGTCAAAGGGATAATGAAGTGGAAAATAACAAGAATGCCTTGAATTTTTTCCTTAGAAGGGAGATGTAAGCCCCATGTTGGGTAAAAATCGTGTTTGTAAGGAGGAAGCCAGTGTGAGTGATGGCATTGATGCAGCATTTTCCCTTTATATTTGCTGTTTGTGTCGGTGAATGTGAAACAAAATGATGCAGATAGAACATGGGTGTCTATGTCAGTTTGTAGAAAAGTGGCACCATATGGAGCACTTTAGAAAGCACTGGGTTTGCAGATAGCTCTAGTTCTATCTCATGGTGACAAGAGCCTTTTCAAGAACTCCATGAGATGTAGCAGCTCTTTCACTTCAGTCCATGTTAGTACCCTTATTAATTTTTCTATTTCCTCTTTATTACAAAGTGTATTTGCATGAAAATGTTTGGTTTGCAGCTTCTGCAGCTTAGTCCCTGTCTGAAGAGCCCTGGCTGTATGGTACTGTTTTAATTTCCATAACAATAATTTCCAGCTTTGAAAGAAAGGATATTGGATTAATTTGAGACATCAGGACAAACGTATTCTTAAGAAGGCACTGTTAAATTTCTCCTCCACACTTCTGTTCTCAAAAATACTTTTCAAATTCCTATGTCCTCCATTTTCCACCAGAAAGCCATTGATTTAAAGCTAAAAGGAATTAGAATCACAATTTGACCCAAAAAAGGCCTCTTCTAGTTCTCAAGCTTCCAGTGCAAAACATTTTTATTCATTGCTTTGCTCTCTTTTCACAGAACGTGTACATAATTTTAAGTCTTAGTTTTGCCCTGTTCCCTCTACATAACCCATGTGATTCTCTTAACAGCCATGATTCTGAAAATGATTGCTTATGTTTTTAATGGGTTTAAAAGGGATGGTATTCTAGTATAGGCTAACTTTCAATTTTGGATAATTTTTGAGGCAGCTACACTTTCTAGACAGGATCACGGGTCGTCTTATAGATCAGTCTTCATCTATCTGTCAGAATTAGTCCTGAAAAAAAGTCAGGCTCATCTGTTGACATTGATACATTTTCTTATCAGGTGCTCACCTGGAAAAATAAGACATCTTTTTCTCAGAATTGAAACAAGATCCAATTATTCATCATATCAATGTGTGGACTATATGTGATTCCTAAAATACAATAGTGTGGGCTTTTGTTCCTTTTTTTTTTTTTTTTTTGAGTGATGTAAATGTTTGAATGTTCTGTCAACAGGAAAGAGAATACCTAGACACTGTTGTGGTACGCTTTCTAGACATTTTTCCCCCCACTAAGCCATACAGAGAAAGGGAAGATAATACTAATCAGAAACTGGTTTAGGGTTCACAGGTCTCTCAGTCACAGCCCTCTTGGTTCTAAAGTCCTTCAGCTTGCTTAGCCCTCCAAGAATACTCAGGTAAGGTAAACCTTCAGAGTACTTAGTAAGACCTCCATGAACCATAAAATGCCAGTAACTGATTCCTACAGTAACCTCTGATATGTGTTTTGGGAACTGTTCTGACTTAGATGCAGACAAAATCTGAATAATTCTTCATATACTTCTGGATTTAGACTGGATTCTGATTTTTAAGGGAAAAAAAAAATAGAAGAAAAAAGGCAATGTATTTTTAAAGCTTCTGATGTGAAAGGTGTTTCAGTTTCAAAACTGTGTAAAGTAGTGCTGAAATCAAATGAAAGAAGTCTGATTACATATGTTTCAGTGCCAGACAGCCTCCAGATTTATTCCACAAGAGATATGACCATTTTGAAGGCATGAGGTTGAATTAATGATTCTGTAAAGCACTTTGAGCTCTTTATGCTTTTACACAGCAGTATTTTTGAGGTACAGAATGTAATCGCAGACTTGCACACTTAGGCAAAGCAGTTTTGCTGTGGAAATCTTCATTGCTTGCTAGAATAAGGTTCTATCCTAAGTAAATTTATTTTCACGCGTCTATGCTTTCCACCATTCTTCACTGAAATGTGTGGGTTTTCAGTCAAGTGATTGAAAGTAAAAAAGCAAAATCATTCCTAAATACAGAAAAACTTGTGTAAATTTGGTATTTAGTGTGTAAAATTGGTCCATACCTCGAAGAATACCTAGATAAACTAAGAGAAGTTCATTTCTCTTTCATTGTAAAAGCACTGTTAAGGGAGTTCTTCTTAAGGAAGAACTGCTGGAATTTATGTTAAAACTAGAGCATAATATAATGGTTGACTGTTGCCTTATGTATGCTGATTGTCATTTTATAATGATTCGTTCCTTTTTCTTTCTGGTTAAAGTTATCTTGATAGAAACATAACTCAGATTGTCAGTATGGAGATTATTATTTGTTGTTCTTAAAATGTCAAGACTGATGAAAAATTATTATGGTGTTCTAAATTTTAATACAACTTATTTAATTTACTTAGTACAACTTCCTTTTCTACGTATTATACTGGAATGTATCATCAGAGTATCCTTAAGGCATGGGTCTCTCTCTCCATTGGAGCCCTTATATTTTGAGGGCTAGAAAAAGGACTTTTGTCTCTTGTGTTCCCATATTGGACCATTGCATTTTATTCTTCTATTACTGAGAGGAAAAAAGTCAAACAGATACATATTCTGTTTTTCTCACAGTGCACAGCCTTGCACTGTCAAAAATGTCACAGGTTAATGGTACAACTGAGCTCCATTTATCTTATTCTGACAGCTCGCCCAACCTCATACATCTAGCAACAACATCCCTGCTAAAATAAGTGACATTTTTAGCCTTTGTTCTTTTCATAAGGGCCTGTTAAAAGGATTTACAGTAATTCTACAGTGAGTTTATAGTATGTTGCTGCTTATTATATGGAATTACAGTGGAGAAATTTTAGGCTAATTTAGTTCTATAGTATAATTAATACACTGTTGAAAATGAAAGTCTCACCTTAGAAATCTGAAATTATAGGAATGGATTTTGTGAAAAATGATGGTATGTATTTTTAATTTTGCAAGCTTTCTATTACACTTGTTTAATTTTTTATGGAAGCTAAAAAAGGCCAGCATGTGGTAGACAGCGACCTAATTTTGCCCTCAAAAAAAAAAAGTCTGAGTCCTAAGCAGTGGTTACTTATTAATGACTTATAAATTGTATCAAAAAAAAATTGCTGGAGTGAGTTTCATAAACGCGGGGCTAACTAAAATCTGAATATTTCATGTTTAAAAAATCAGGTTGTTTCATTAAACATGCTAAAATTGACTGTTTTATCTTTATAGGCAATAACTATACGAAAGCAAACTGAAAGCCCTCCCAAAGTTTTTAAGTTTTTGGGGATGCTTGATTACATCAAATTTAACAGACTTATCATCTGTACCTTTGGATGGCAGAAACCTGGATCAAGTTCTGTATGATGTCTCCTGGATCAATTTGCCATTACTTTACAAGAACCATTCTTTGTGTTTTCCCATTGTTTCAGGATGTTTCACTAATATTTCAGAGAGAAGCTGGCTTAATGCCTTCTTCCCTGCCAGTGCCCTGTGCTGAATCACATTTTCAGATGTCCACCTTTCCTTATTCATGACAATGCAAGTGTCAAGTTCTCATTTGTGCCTCTAATTCTGGATCTTCTCCTAGTGCTGAGAATCTAGAAGTGGTGGCACTTAGTGTTAATTGAATGTGATAGGAGCATTAACATCAGGCAAGTTCATGTCTTTCTAATGTTGCTTGAGGGGCCATTATTGTTATTGATTATGATCAAATGTCCCATTGCCAATGATGAAAAATTGTTGTAATTTGCAGCTGTTGAATATAGATGAGGTAGAAAAACGTTCGTAGTTATTCACTTAGTAAGACAGTGCAGTGGTTCCCTCATAACATTTCCCACCTCTGTGGCAATACTGAAACACAATTTCAATGAGTGGAGTCAAAGTCAGAAGTTATGATTTGTCAAGTGAATGAAGTCTGGACATAAACATGGGAAATTCTGCATTAGTGTTACTGGTTGAACAACTTTCCTGTTCTATTTGAGTCCTTTAGACAGCTGTGAAAAGTCTAATTTTTCAATTTGTGGGGAGTGTGTGGTAGGGTTTTTTTGTTTGGTTGGTTTTTGAAGTATATTCAAATGTTGTTGGTTATATTTAGAATAAATGAAAATTCCATTCAGACATAATTTTACAAACCTGTAAAATATCTCCTTTGGAAATACAGATTATCTGAAGACATTTTCTAGGGCATGAAATAAATTGTAAAATAATCTGAGAGTGAGACAGATCATTTTTTAAAATTTTTTTCCCCCATTATTTGTCTTCTATACAAATAATGATTTATCTATATGTAGGCTATGATCTCTTATGACTAAGGAATAGTCTTCACAAATGTTGATGTTTTTATTTTATTGGAAATAAAACCAGCCACTGGCCCTTCAGAAGTATATTATCTTTTATTATGTGGCTCTCTCAGTATTATCCATAAAAGAAAGTAACCATTGAGGTGGTGTATTGCTGCAGAGCTGACCTACAGTTTTGTTTCCCCTCTGATAATTATTCTATGTATGTTACAAACCTAAAAGAACCGTGCTTCTCGCTAGGTTATGTGGAGATACACAAATGGGGGGAAGTGCACAGTCCAGGGTGGCCTTGGGATGGCTACTGAATGTCTCCTGTAGAATATTGACTTTTCTCAGATTCCAAGTTAATGAAGCTAAACCTGTAGTAATTGCTTTCATAACATGATTAATGGTGGCATATTTGGGCAATTGGGCTGTGACCCGGTAAAACACTTAAACACATGCTTATCTTTAAACATTTCAGTAGTTTTGAGGAAATCAATAATTTCACTACGAGGCTCCATTTTCCCCTGGAGCACTTTGTTGTATTTGGCTTTTGATAAACAAAGAAGCTAAATTCTTGAAAACGCTTCAGTCTTGATTACATAATATGTTTTAATCATCCGTTTGACAAGTTTTAATTAAAGTAGTTTTATATAAATTATATGACACCTGATTTATGTACCCAGTATACATTTATGTGCTTGGAATTTATCACAATGTCTTTTCAGTATATAAATGTTATTGTATTTATGTTCTGTAAAAGCAATGAAGTCATAATATTATCCTATAACAACATTTCACTTTGCTGTTAAGCCTTTGGTGAAGAGTGTAGCGAAGTATTCAGGGGTTTTGGTGAAATAATGCACATCTGGAAAACAGATTAATCCTTTCTGCATACGTAATGAAAATCTAGGTATTTAGCTTGGGTTAATATCCCACAGAATTAGTTCATCATTCTGCCGTAGAGGTAAATTAATACTACCTCAGTATTGGAGATGCAAAGGAAATCAATATAGGGAAATGGAGTACTAAACTGTGCTGAACCACAATACACTGGTTTGTGCCACCTTGCAAAAAGTACGTGTTCCTTTTCCACAAGAAGTGTGGTTTTCTGATACCTGAGTATCTCATATGTGGGTGTTCCAACAACAAACCCAAACACAGAGATGATGCTGGTTTAGGCTGTGAAAATACTTCATTAGTTTGATCGTGAGGGGTGGGTTACTTTGGATTTATTTGACTACTGAAGGACTGTACATACAGGTGACTGTTCTGTTGCCGTGGTGTGTGTTGGCATCAGACAATGCAGGAAACTCAGGTATCTGGATCAGCAGTAAGAGTTATTCAAGCAGAATAATTATCAGGATGCTTAGATTTTTGGGTGGGAATTTCAGCTGTGATTTTAACTTGCCATGGTATATTATGCTGAAGTAATACAGATTCATTCAAAAAAACCACTGACTATATTTAAATTCTCAGGTAGTGTAACACAGCTTGATGTTGTGCGTGTGCCATTTTCTACTATGCATTTCTACAGTGTTGTCCATACTAGTTGCATGAGATGCTTCTTTCTCCCTGTCCTTCTGGGGTCCTTTTCCTGTGTAAGTATAGAGATGGATATACCATAGCGGGAAAGCATAATGTACTTCCTCAAAACCATGTTAAAATCAGGCTGCAAATAGAATAGAATAGAGTTAGACTAGAATAGAATAGAATTTGCATTTCCAAAGATCCCAAACATAGTATTTCTATGAGCCACCCAGCAAAAAAGGGAACAGGCAGAATGCCTGGTATATTTTGGGGACCTTTTCATCACACTGCTGCAACAATTATTCCTACACCACAAAATCTACATGTTAAATATAGTAACCTTATATTACCCTTACCACACATTAAGTGCATCAATCTCCTTCCTGCTGGCTGTCCTTAATTTTCTGTTACTCTGATTGTCTCCAAAATGCCACTGAAAATGTAATTTTCTGTCCGTGTCATTACAACTTTGACACTTGCCCTTCGTGCCTCTGAGCTTCTGTACCACACATATATTAACTAACTTAAGCCTTCTTTGATGTAGTGCACTCCCTCACTCTTTTTCATTAGGTCCTTAATGACCCTGTTGGATAATCTGCTCTCAGACCTGTGTTTATTCATATAATGGTATTGTTGCTGTTACTAAAGCAATAATACAAACAATAAATTAGAGATTACAGTTAATGTAGCTCTCTGGTACTTGTAACCCGTAAAACACGTATAAAGAAAAAAGTATGCTTTATTTTTCATCAGTGATATGACACTTGTAGTCCATATATTGTCTGTAAAGTAGATTGTCTGCTTCATGGTTTGTCCTTAGACTTGCAACAGGTTTTTTAACTTATACTCAAAGAACAAGAAAACAAAACATGAGGAGATGACAGACCTGCCTAAGTATTCGGTTGATGTGCTTGTACTTCTTTGTACATGGAGGATGTAGATCATCGCCTTCAACAGAAGCTGAATGGTGGTGAGTGAGGATTTGAATAGCCCAGAGAGAAAAGAATTGCCCAAAAAAAAAAAAAAAAAAAAAAGATAAAATGGGCATGGGACATGCATGTTTGCCATTTGAACAAGAATATTCATGTGGCGATTTAAGATCTTTATACTGAAAGACAGTTATTTAAATCACATCATTTCAATTTAAAAAATAAAATCTGAATGGTTTCTCAAATGTATTGATCACATTGATCACAAATACTTGCAATTTCGTAATGGGGATTTTTAATTTCATATGCAACTTTAACTCCAGTCAGGATTCTAAATAGGGTCTGATACTTCTGCTATGGCAGCAACACATTTTATCTATGATTTTGGTGGAAGAAATATAATACAAACACAATTTCCATATGTTTCTCTTTCATCTTTGGATCATTAATTTATTTCTGATTTCAACACAGTTGTGTTTTCTACCATATAGTTAAAATGACACAAAAAGGTTTTGCTGCTGTTATGCTAAAGATCTGCTTGGCTGTTGCACACTGATTTATTTATTGCTAGTGGCAATCCTAGTTAGCTGATAGTTCTGCAGCTGTCATCTACTCCAACAATCCCCTATGTACAGTGATTTAATCTGAGAAATTCTCTTCTGAGTTCACTGACATTGCATTGAATGCAAAAATATATGAGCATCTAATACCATTGTTTGACCAGATAAAATCAGTATGGACACCTAATTTTCCTCCATTGCTAGGTGGTTATGAATTAAAAATTCATAACACGTGAGTATTTTATATATTGCAAAAGGTGTGGAGACCCATTTCTTACATGTCAGAGGCATTTCTTCTAAGTTAGAAATGGGGATGGTGGTGTATTCTTTTCACTTTCAGAGTCGTCTTAGCTAGGCTTGATGTTGTGATTGGAACTGAAACTGTATGTTGTGCACTAGATACTTCCCTTTGCAAAGAGTCACTGTGGAGTTGAGTTTGTTTTAGAGTTACGGTATTTATTAGCTCAACACATTGGCCTTCAGACTCTTTACTGTATTCCAGATTGAGCTGCTTTTTGATCTGCTGCTTAGTTACTGGAAATTTAAAGAGGAAAGGTGCAGGAAAGAATGAAAACCATTTCTTGCCATTAACTGTACAACGTTGAGAGATACAGTAGTTATGAATTCGGTGGTATACATTTACAGTACACCCGTGCTATATCAGGCCTATGTTTTTTATGGAAAGGACATAGAAGCGGTGGTGGTGCAGCCCTGGCCACATTACAATGTTAGGACCAGCCAACATTGTGTTCCTGTTTTAGCTACAAATGCAGTGGGTTTGGACATCTGTTATTTCCTTGTCCTGGGTACTGTACTTGCTCTGGTTCTGTGCAGCATGATTTTACAATAAAATAAATGCTTTTTCTTGGTTGCAGTGGTTGAAGAATGCCAGTTCTGGTGTCCTTCTCCTGCTCTCTAGCTATTTTCAGAAAAAGTTATTCAGCCCTTGTAGTTCACAAGCTGTCCCGAGCATTCCCCATGTTTGATACAAATATTTGTGCCTCAGGTTTTCCAGTCTGTGGTCTAAGAACTGTCAATAGAATTTGTGAAGAGTTTTGAACCAGGGCAACCTTCTGAGAACACCATAGGAAAGGAATTTACGACAGAGCAGACTCCTTAATTGAGACATCAGTCATCTTTTAGAGTCCTATTTGTTGCTTTTTACTGCAGCCCATACCATTTTACACTTGGGCATGAAGTAGATGCCAGATTTTTTAATATATATTTTATATTATGCAATGTACTCCAACTTTCACATCTCTGCAGAATCTGACCCTCAGGCATCTTAAAGTATTGAGACTCATGAATGGAGTGTATTGCACATGTGGGAAATATTACATTTTATTAGAAGGAAATAGCCATAATTACTGCCTTAGCTATCTTGTTAATTCCCTTTTAAAATTCAAAGTGATAAATATGGCAATTCCTGGATGTTTAAAATCTAAATGAAAGTGTTATAAGAGTTTAAAAAATAAAACCTTTCAGGAACAAATGCGTGCAGATAAACAGAACACTTGCATAGCAATTTTCATCCAGAGGCTTTTGAATAACTTGCAATTTTTACCTTGTTTTTACAGAGCTGTTTTCTTTGCTACTTTCTTATTAAGCATGTTGGTGTCTCAAACATTTCTCATACTTGCTTTCCTTGCTGCTATCTTACTAAATGTGTCGATCTCATAAATTGTGTTCTATTATTTATACACAGCAGCAAATATTAAGTATTATAATTTATTTTAGCCTTTGACTGCCTTTTTAAGCTCTGGAGTTGTGAAGATCTTATTTAATCTCGAATTGACTATCAGTTGTATCAAATCTCATGGATAAAACCCATTCTGATGGCTATTTTTCCACCTTCAGTACTTAGGCATTTAAGATAGGGAGGAACAATGAAGTACTTTGATTTATTTTGTTGTGTTAAGATTTTCTAGCAAATGTTTAATGGGCTGCTATTGATATGCTAATTGCTATAGCAACAAAAATTTTTATCAGTCTTTTTCTTGTGTCCTGTATTTCTATGAAGATGCTACTTATGAAAGCTTAGAATGACTAAGATGGTGTCTTCAGTTTCCTTTCCACTGCATTGTGACATAAATCCCACATATAGTCCCATATGACTTTGATGCATATCTTTCTTACTGTATCAGACTGCTTGAATGCCTGCCATGTATAATCAGTGATGTACTTGTTATAGCTGCATACTTAGGGAACTTTATTTTTATTCCACAATTTATATATGAGTTTTCAAAATCTCTGGAGAGATTTAACACTTCTATAGATCCAAATCCCATAAAAGAGAGAGGAAATCTAACTATGGAACTGCTAATCTTTCTATCCAGGAAAAAGGTGAAGTCTGCAGTATTTCTCTGTGATACCTTTGTTGCACCACATAGCATGATTTAATAACTACTTTTCTCTTAGTAGGTCTTGTTTTAGGAAAAAAAAAGGAGTTCAGTGGCCTCTATTTTCTCTTGACCTGATATATAGAATTATGTTAGGCAATTTTGCCTTGTTTTTTTCTATACCATTCTTCCTAGAGAGTTCTGTAAATGCCTAATCTAGGAGATCTTTTTTCTTTAGCTGAGGTACAGCTACATTGGTATTTTTCAAGCTTTCTGGTATCCTAAAGGTCTATTTTATTTTATTTTATTTATGTTTGGGGGCAAAAGGGAGTTGGCTCAATCACATTCATGGCATTTTGTGCAAACATCAGGCAAGTGACAAAAGCACTAATGATATCCCCAGATATTGGTCCAGCCGTACGTTCTGTGTTTGAAAACCTTAGACCTTGTTTCAGTGCCTCTGTCTTCCATTTGCTTTTGAAATAAATCAAGCCAAAGTGAGAAGTGTGTTCCCTGGCTCAGGTGCCAAAGTCTGAGAAGGGGGCACAAGCAGTGTCTTGCTCACGCAGATTCAGAGGGACTTAACATATTTTTCTGTGTAATTCACAGAATATTGTTTCTGGTTCTCTGGTTTATTAAGGCCTTTTACCACTGAGAGAGCAGCAAGGTAATGCAGTTTGTGTGAATTCACATGTGGAGTGTTTTCAATAGCCTACAAATCATAAAATGTAATTTTCTCTTTTAGTTCCTAGTTCATAATACTAAATGGTTTAGAAAATTGTATTAGGTAATTTTCTCTAGTGCATTTGATGTAAATTGCACTAATATTGTGAAGTGCTTTCGTTTAACATATCCTTTCTAAGTTAGATAAATGAAGGTTTCTGAAGGATGGAATTAGATGAAGCTCATTATGACAAACAAGATCACATTAAACATGGTTAATTCTTTGTACTAGCAGTGCCAAGCCAAGTAACTTCACCACTCCTTGTAAGACTGGTTTTGCTTGTGTATTCATCGAAGGAAATTTCTTCAGTCATGTAAGCGTCATCTAACGTGTTTTTTCCTTGAACCTCTCAAAATTGTTATCATTAGCCAGTGATGGCTTTCCCATGAGCACGATGATGGTCTTGCATGTTTTGTAGTTCTGAAAAACAAGTGATGAGCAGAGAGCGAGACAAAAAGGAAACTGTAACTGGGCTTTGTGACTTCTGCCTTCATGACCATTGGCACTAAACTTGTCATGTGGTCTGATACACTACCAGTTCCTTATGCTTACAACATCTGAGGGCACGAAAGGGGAAAGAAACATGGCTTTGAGTTAATTTAATATCTGCTCTGATTCCTTAACTGCTCTGAATGGATTCAGTAGACATTACATAGAAACTATTAATGGTAATGAGTTTCCTTTAATAATTAACTTAAAATTTGGGTTTCCTACTGTTACCAAAGCTGTGGTTCATTTACAGAAAAGTCTGTTACTCTTTTTGTGTGATCTTTACCATAAAGGATTGCTGGAATTTAATGGGACTATAGAAGTATTAGAACAAGGCAGATCACACAATTTACTGCACTTGAGGACTGTTTGAAGTCCAGCACTACTTGTTAATTGGTAACTTTAACCAGAGTATCAAACAGTAAGTTTCTGAATTTCTTAATCTTGGAGTATCTGAAAAGTAGAGGGAAAAAAACCCAGCAAACCCACATATATTAGAGCAGTTTTTAGGGCTGGACTTGGGTTTGGTTTGCTGGCCATCATACTTTCAATTCTTTTTTCATTTATGGTTTAATACTAAATCATTTTTTAAATTGCTTTGTGTATGCTGGTGTTGGATGCACTCTCATAATGGCCGGTCACAAGTGATACTGTTGTTACCATGAGGAATAAACATTTTGGTATTAAATAGAATTTAACAAAGATCTCATCTATATTAGTTTACAGACTGTAAGTAAGGATCTGCAGCTGTCATGAGAGCCAAGCAACTGGTTGGGCAACCAAGTGAAGAGTATCCCCAAATCAGAAGTGAGTCTGTGAAGGCAGATCCTATCACAGTTAGATGATGGCAACTGAGAAAGGTTCAATGCTGCTCTCAGGGCTGGTCCCCAGAGGTTATGAGGGTTAGGGAGGACAGGGCACGTGCCCTTTATTATACAGTTTCTTACCCAGATCTGTTGAGTGTCACAGTGTTGATAAGAGCTACTGATGAATCATTGTACCGTTCCCTTGCTCTCTGTCGCTTAGACCTGATGGACTGGTTTCAGACTTGGAAAGTGTGTGTTTTGGTAACTTTCTGTTACTTTGTCTTTGTGAACCTTCTACCACTGCCATCCTGCAGTTTTTCCTTCCTGTGACTTCTAGTGGAATCTAGTAATTAAATTGGATCTTGTGTGTTTGTGTTTATCTTTGCATTTAGTAATTTTCTACAAGATTATTATGATTCATTAACTGCATGTTAATTCATAAATTATTCCCTCTATTTTATAAAGTAGCGTGTTCATGAGGGACTAGAACAAAAAGGGTAGTTGAATTACTGATATAGAAATAAGAAATATTCATGAGAAAGCAGAAAGTAATCACAGTCTTCATGAACAAGCAGTTCATGTGACACTGCAGTAGCCCTACATCTGTAACTCATTACGTTTCTAAATTATTGCAAGACGAGGTTTGAAAAATAGGCTGAAAAGATAATAATAATATGTAATGTAATAACATACATCAGGAGATTCAACCTGAATGGCAAGGAATACATTTCTGCCCAAAATACAAAAAGAAGCACAATATGAAATTTGCAGAAAAGATCACTTCAGAACTGAACACACCTTTTTTTTTTTTTTTTTTTTCTTTGAAAGTAGTTCAAGGTTGGTTCTGTGTGTGCCCTTTTTAACTACTATTGACGTAAAGTCAGCTCCGAGTTCATGAAGCATTTGCTGAAGGCAGCTAATAATTTATGCATATCCTGTTTACTTCATTAAGCACTTTTTTATGCATGTTTATGAAGACAGAACGCTGGAATATATGGGCCACTGATGTGCTGTATTGTGGCAATTACATTCTCCCTTTTCTTTCTATATACCGCTTTTTAGTCACAGTTTCCATTTATTTAAAAAAAAAAACCCAAACAATCCCTATCCATTTGATACAAGCTATTAAGTTTAGTTCGTTATCTTTACCGGTTTACTAACTTTTATTCTTTGTTACAACAGAACAAATTTTTCCCTGAGAATATGATTAAATTCTGAAAAAAAAAGACTGTTTAATAGATCTTCACATTCTGTTCTTATTATCTATAGATGATTTTCAGTATGAAGTTTGGCCAGGTTAATAACAAGTCTGACAAAATCCCTTATTGTGTACCAGGATGCCATTTGGAAGTAATAGTTATTTGTGTGAATACCAGCTCTTAATTATTAATAGTTCTTGATTTTTCTGGTTTTAAATAACTTTTTTCAGTATTTTGAATTAGTGTTTTCTAACATATATTTATTATAATAGATTAAACAGTCATATTAGTTATTTTTTTTGGCTTGCTAGAACATTCTTATGGTACAAGTTGTTTGAGGTTTGTGCAGTCGTTACATGAAGTACCTGTAACGGTAGCCAACTTACTCTATAAAAAAAAAGATAATTATTAATGAGAGTAAAAAACCTGTGGGTAGCTTTGTTGGTTGTTTTTTTCTTTGGTTGTTTTTTTTTCATATCCTGAGCTTTAGGAGAATGATTTAAGTTTTATATGTGTAACTTTTAAACAAATACTGCTCTTAAAAAGCATAGTCATCAAGTTCAAATCTTTCTCAGAGTTTGGGAGATTTTTCTAAACTGTCAGATTTATTTTTTTTTTCCTGTCTCTGAAAGAGAACTTCCAGTCCAGGTCATTGTTCTGGCGTTTGTTCTGCACAGATCTTGAGTACTCCGTTTACACCTTTGTGTTTCTGTTTCTAATCTAAAGCACTTCTTCTGCAGCCGATGAAGAGATCATCTGCTGTCTAGCACGTGTTGAAAATCTGTACATAACAGATTAAATTTTATTGAAATAGTACATATAGTAAGTTGTAATCTTAGAATTGTTTTGTATCAATTGAGTAACTGTGTCACCAACAGTATAGGGGAGTTCATAAAGTTGGAAGTTCAAAACCCAGTCTTTTATAAACATACAGGACAACCTTTCTAGTAGGTGCAACAACAAACTAAAATTGATATGTACCAGAAGAGACAATTTATTTTGCCATATATTCAGGGTATTAAGTTGCAACTTCATTTTACATTTCCATTAATATTTTGGTAGAAAAAACCCTATGAGAATATGTAGACCTCATGAAATACTATAGAATACAAACTGTTCTGATTACATCTCTTTCATATAAAGTTGTAAACAATTGCTAGTGGAAAGTATGCTTTTTAAATGTAGCATTTTTAAGACACACACACACAAGAATTCAGAATGGGTCAAATTTACTTTTATGAAAGGAACCAAATGAAGTGTTTCAAATCACTTAAAAGCTCAATTAAACTCTGTTATGAGAGTCTGAGTGGAATTATATGTGAATTTTATTCATTACTATTTTACAGTGGTTGATTAACTATTGAAATACTCTGTCTAATTGTCAGGTCTAGTAGTGAGAAAATGTGTTAATGATCTTTGAAAAGATTACTGAAAAAAAAAAAGCCTAAAAGATAATTAGGACTTGAGGTACTTAGTCTCTTTCTTTTAATGAAAGGCAGGACAATCATAGCAGACCACACGTACATCTAAGAGCCGTGTCCACCGAGGGACTGCGGTAGCTACAGATGGCCTGGCTGAAATGAAGGGTACTCAGAGCAGCATTGCAGTCCTGCAAAATCTTTGCTCAGATGTCACTCAGATTAAGTTACTAAATTCACCAGGAGCTTCTTTCCTGTGTGAGTGGCAGTTATATTCAAATACAACTGTATCAGGACAAAAAATTCCGGTCCCTGGTGTGGTTTGGTCACCTGAAACAGTGCGTTATTTAAGTTTCTGTTATGAATGATGTGTTGTTTGTTATTAGCACTGCAGTAAATGACTGATCTTTTCTCATTATTGGTTTTGCATATAAAATGAGCTCTCTTTACTGGTTTCCCTGAGGATGTTGCTTTAGTCATTCTGTTTATTTTGTAACATACTTCTGATATCTTTATGGAAGAGGAACGCAGGACGTTAAGCATTATATAAATGTCTTGCTTCCAGAAAGTCTGTTGCTCAAGTTCCTTGTGTTTACTTTATGCAGGCAAAGAGACCCTGTAGTATATCCTTTCCTTCTCCATTTTTCTTCTGGGTATTCTTTAGTAGTGGCTCTAGATTTTCCCAATAGTTTGTACTGATCTGAGGTCTATTCTTGTGAAGCAAAGCATCGCTAGAAATGGAAGAAACCATTCTTCCTACTGCCTTGGCTCCAGTTTTAGATTAGTGCCTGATAGATGGATTTGTATGTCAAAGTTTTATGTTCTGTGATGTCAGAATACGTAATTTGAAAATTAAAAACCATGTTTATCTGTATGCAGTGCATATGTCTCAGCCCTCACTGGGTAAGTAGTCTAGAGATCAGCCCACATCCTGGCTGGTGTGAAGATTTACGATGTGCTGTAGGAAACAGTGCGTTCTGAGACAGCTCTTAAAAAAAAAAAATAAAAAAGGTACTGTTGAAAGAAATATAAACAAAGGCACTTGTGCTAACTCCAGAAGTGATACATCTGAATCCTTCTTAAATGTGTAGGGTTGAAACTCTGGTTTTCATTCATGCAGGGCAGGTTAATTCATCTACAAACACTTTTTACTTTAGATTGTCTGAAGTTGTTTTTAAAATTATCTGTCTCTATGCAATGTTGTTACTTAAAATTATCTGTCTCTATGCAATGTTGTTACTTTTAAATATGAATGGAAAAGCCCACTACAGTAGAAATTGGGGTCATCTGTTCCCTGACATTGCACCCTTTGATCATAATCTACAGTATAAAATGCATATGTAAGCCTTTAATCTCTGTTTCTGTACTTGTTTATTCTCATCTTATGTGCTGGAATTGCTTTCTGTGTTTCTAATTGAACACAATGTTTGTTTCTAGGTGAGCAATGCTTCTGTTCATTTTGATGTATTTCAGTGTTGTATAATTCAAAGGATTTTTCTTTCATTTCGGTTTTTCAAACTTTAAGTAATTCAGCTGAACTTGGGTACAACATCATTATTTCTGATACATTTTCTTGTCTACTTCTAATTAAAAAAAAAAACCAAACCAAAACATGTTAGCATGACTCTTCAGGGCTATATTCTCTCCTATCAATTGGATTTGCTTTAACCTAAATGTTCACATTAAAGGGGTCCATGTTAAGAAGGTAGTTAATTCTTCTGCTATCTTGTACTAAGCGATACATAATTTTCTTTCTATATATTTGATTTCTTGTCAAATTCTCTTTGTCCTTATGACAACAATGAAAAACATAGACATGTGAAGAAATATATATCAAACTGGCAAGCTGGAAGCAACAGAAATACAGCTCTAGCAGGCCTCTGAAATACATTAGTACCTTTTAGGTAATAAATCATATGAACTTCCTAGTCTTAAAGATTTTCTGTGCTATTTTAACTGTTTTTCTAGAAGAATGATAATTGTGCTATTTTACTGAAAATGAACCTGTCACTAAATTCAGTATTTATGAAAAACAGATTGCAGAAAGACCCGATTGAAAATCAGCAGACTTTTAAATATTTATGAATCAGTTAAAATATCACCCCTATTCTCGCTGTATATTTCAGATTATAAAATAAACTACAGTGATTTAAAATGTCTTTGGCTAAATATAGAAAGAGTTTATGGCTGTAAACAATTAACAACCAAGTGTTGATGTCCTTAATCAGCTCTTGTTCTTGCAAAACAGCAATTTAGCTTTAGGTATGGTGATTTGAAAATATGTTTTCCCCAAAAAAGTTAACTATTTACCTGCTGAAAATAGTTATACTTCAAGTATCAACTATGAGTTTAAGGAAGGCTGTTGACCTGGCATATATAGACAGGGATGTGAAGGAAGTAGTAGACTGTTACACCCAGGTCTTATTCAGGACATGTTTTAACAGCATAAAATAAACCTTGTGAAGAGCTTAAGAGCACTCTCTACCTCATTACTTTGACAGCAAAAAGCCCTGCCTCCCTTGAGTAACTTCAGAGGTATTGAATGGCTTTTAGAAGGATTAGTTTTTTAAATGAATATCACATATTTGTGTGTATTTATTTCCATGTGCATACCATGAGTAAGCAGCCTACAGAAATCTTCTGAAACTACATTATCACTGAGAATGGTGATTTCATCATCTTAAACATGATGTTCAAATGTACTACAAAGGCTTCAGAATCCTAAAATACCTGTGTGTAGCCTTAAGCCAGAAGTACCCCAGGCGTGTTTGCTCACCCTAATCCCAGTGTTGTACAACATCACAAAGATGTTTTCCAAGGAATTACTCCTACATAGCACTTCACTCAACAGGCCGTGAGGCGATGAGTTTTTGAGGTATTGATGGTCTCTTGTTCCAAGTGAGGAATTTTGATATTAAGGTACTTGATCCATTGAACCAGTTTATGAAATAAAACATGTGGAGGATGAAAGAGTGGTTTCAGATGAAAAGAGGAAGTAATGTTCAGCATTCTTAATTTGTAATTTAGAGTAATACTTGTTAGGAAAAATAAACCTGATTGAGAAGGAATAAAGTAACATGATTTTTCTAATGGCAGAGATCTGTTTTCCAGATAACGTTCCATGCTCTCACTAATTTGCTTTAGGAGACATCTGTGATAATTGAAGTAATCCAGAAATGCGTTTTGTTCTGAGTTTCAAAAGTTCTAAACACAGGCTCAGGATTCATTACCACCATCTGCTACCTCCTAAATGGCTTCGAAAATTTGCATCCTTTTTACCAAACACTAATGAGATTTTTAACATTTTTTCTCTGTGAAATAACTGAAGTGAGCAAACTTAGTACTTTTTATCCTGATTCTCGTACACTCTTTTTACTGAAACAGAATTGTTTGATAGTACCAGCCATCATTTTCACCTAATTGCCTTTCTCGTTCATGCTTGTTTTCTCTGACAGTGTACACAGCAGACAATCCTTGTCTCAATGTTTTTGTAGTTTCTTAATTACGCGTTGTTGAAGTTGAACAAATGTTTTAAGAGTGTCTGAGTATCTACATACTCTTTTGTCACCTTTCTTAACTTTGCGTGTCATGCTGAAGACTCCTAGTAATTACTGTAATAGTACTTCAGAGAAGTTATGTCAGCCTGCACGTGCCATTAATGCATTAATGTGTCAAAACGGCCGTGAATGACACAGCTCTAGGCAATCTTAAAAGCTACTAATGGTAGAGCAACTCAGAGGAATTGATTTGTAAGCAACACTAAAGCTATAAAACTTTCATCCTGATATATGGCTTCACAAAGTCTTTTTCTATCATTCACCTTATATTTAGTGCCCGAGTAACAGCTGCTTGAATAAAGTAAGAATCTGTAAGGACGAATGCTTCCTGCTATCCATGCTAGGGTAGCACTGCCAGGAGAGAAGTATCAGAGTGACAGAACAGTGGAAATGATTCAGTTACTAACGTTGAATCAGCTTATCAAGTTCCATGTTTTTTTCTTAACTATTTTTCATGTCCTAACAGTTCCTCACACAGAGGAATACCATTTCATAGGAGTAATTTTAAAAAATACCCTGAGTTCCATGCTAGAGCAGGAATCTACAAGGGACATATTTTAAAATGACAGAGAGAAACCTTAAATAATCTTTTGGATTTACAAGGATAAAGTGACTGAAAAGTTCTCCTGGGAGGATTATTAAATAATGCTAAGTATCTTAACACCAATTACTTTTTTTTTTTATTATGTGCAGAGCATTAGTGATTAATATCCATTACTATGGATTATCTTCTGTGTGAGATGGATGCCATAATTATCAGTATTTAGGAACTTAACACGTAACATGAATCAAGCTCATAGCATGAATCAAGAACATTTTGCCATCTAGAAACAGTCTTTGCAGATAGAATTGCTATGCGGTTGTCCCAAAGATACTGATTACTCTTCCTACTACATTGCACTTGCTTTAAAGCAATCCTTATTTGCTTAACCATTTAGTTTGGGTTTGTTTGTTTGTGTTTACTTTTTAGTTGTTGTTTTGGGTTTTTTTGGGGTTTTTTAAAATCATAATTTCTTTTTCAACAAAAGTTATCCCAGTAATTCCACTCTGTCCTTGGCACGCTTCATAATGTTTACCATCAGAACAGGCAGATTGGTCAAGTGAGAACACTTAGCTTTGTACAGAAATGCATTTCATCACTGTGGGAAATATATTTTGTTAATACTTCCTGCCACCAGAACTAGTGTAGACATTAATGTACAGGTACTTCGGCTTTTTTTTTCTTGCTAAATGTCATGACATTATATAGCCTTAAAAATAACTTTGGTTTTAAACAGAAAATACTTTTATTGGCTGGCATAACAGAATGACCTCAAATTCTGGGAAGATTTAGATCCTGATTGTAACTGAAGGCCATTTCTATAGGAGAGGTTTGAGAGGGATGGGAATCAAAGGTCAAAAATCTAGATCTAAACTTTATCACCAGCTGTACTCTTCAAAATGAGATACAATTTTACAGAGTTTTTTAAAGCAACTCATTTATCCAAAATTCACAACAGCGTACTTCTAGCTGTTGAAGTAGATTCTGCCCTCTGACAGCAGTATGTGAAAAGGATGAAAAGTACATTCACATCAGGTGCCCTCAGCTCCAAGGAGCAGCGTGTTACCCTTGTGGTATGGTTAGCTAGGGATTCTGAACCAGCTCCTGTCCTGGCCAGGGTCCACCTGGTCTAAGCTGGTCAAGCTTAGAGTTGCTTTCTGTTGCCTTTAAATCACCTTCATACTGTGACTTCACTTAGCTCATGAATATTTTAATCGAAAGACCTGTATAGAGATGCTGTTAATTCAAATAGTTAGAACAAAGGCTTCATTTCTTATTGCCATTGAAACAAGAAGTTAATGGCAAAAAGGTATTTTGGGAAGTACAAATCCAAGATTTGAAACTTTTATTGCATTTATGTAAATTTGCTTCTGAAATGCTTAAAAATTTCCTTGCAAGGTTAGAGAGACCTAGAGACAGCAAATTATTTTAATCCTCTTATAATTCATGTAGATGAGGTAGGCTTTTTGCCAGAAACTCTTTTTTTTTTTTTTTCCCCTTTCCAGAAAAATGTCCTGCTAACTTCAATCTGCTGAAGTGTGGCATTGCTTAGATGCTGAATTATCTTAACAATATTGTAAAAGAGCAAAAGTTGATGTAGAAAATAAATGTACGCTGAGGAGACTATAAAATGTTTAATAGAGTTACTGTTGCAATCGTGCTTAATGGTTCTTAAATAATAGCGCAAACATTACGGTACCTCTGAGTCTTCAAAAATATGCATTTCATTAAATAGGCTTTTGTAATCAGCTGGGACGTAATGAATTCTTGTACACAGTTTTTATTACGAATAAATTGAATCGTAGTTTACTGATTTAGTCTCACCATTATCAGAAACACAGGTGAGGCATCAGCTCATGTAAAATACAAATCATTCCATTTGCTTAAATTCCATCTTGGTGTAAAAGGTCACTCAAAAAAGTAGTTTAATATTGAAGAGACACAGCAGTGCCATAAAGGTAATACATCGTCAACAAGTGCTTTAAAGTACTTCAGTAGCATTAGAAAAAGTTTCAGAAGTTCATGATAATATTCTTGAATGTTAGAAGGAATGGCAGTGATAATGTTGACTAATCAGTTTATAGAATTTGTCTTTAAAATAGCTGCAACTATTAAAATATTTTTTGGTTTTCCACTTACAACCCTAGATTTTCAAATGTCTACTGAAGAGAGGCACACTTTGTAAGACATGACAAAGTCCATTATTATTTCTTAACCTTTAAAAAATTCTTAGAATGCATAACATGGTATAACTTCATTAGACTGTTTTCTAAATCAAGCAATAAGAAAGTTACAATTGTTTGTTGAAATCTGTTCTGCTTTCTTATAACCATTTTTCTCCAAATATGAGAAGATATGTCAGAAAACAAACAAAAATATTTAAATTCTGAATCTATATACTTTTCAGTTCTGGGCTCCTACAATTCTTGGAATTTCTGTATCTTCTACCTCCAAATTCTGGCAGCCTGCAATAAGAACAAACACCTTTTATGAAGAGGTTCTTAGTAGGGTTAAAACCCACTCTACTGAATTTTGCATTGACTCATATTTTGCCTCAGTCTTTTGTACTACTCCATATTTTAAATAAAAAAGCAAGAGAATATAAAGATAGAGAAGGAAAAAATGTAGTTAATCAGGAAAACGTTTTGAGAAATACAGTAAATGACTGGTGTGCATAATTATTCAGGGAAATAGCATAAGGAATTTGAGATATGGAGGAGAAGAGTAAGTTTAGCTATAGAGTGTGAAAGAAAAGTGTCTGGGAGGATCATTCAGGGAGGACACAAGCCTAGCAAAGCGTGTCTGTCACTGCTCGACACAGCACAGCACCTGAAGAGTGAATCATAGCTGTGAATTAAATACATTATGGTTATTTTCTATGACTATATATACATGCTTAAGACAGAAATGCTTAAGACATTCTGTACCATATACAAAAGATTTTTTTTGATTGCAATAACCTGTAAAACATGTTAATTTATGTAAAAAATGTTACATTCAATGTGTAATTGAAAACTCCCAGGTGTGTGAGAGACCATGTGTGAGCCATGGATTATCTTCTCATAGAATAGCATCCCGTCTTATTTTTCCTTTTAGTAACTCTTTTCTGACAGTTTTATTTGTAGATATTGGGTAAAGACTCTCTGGCTGCCTTTTTAGATACTCAGTCGTATAAATTCCTGTATTTGTTGGGCATACTATGTTTGTTTGAGGTTACTCCCCTTCATAGTTAGGGGATTTGGCTAGAAGCTTCCGGTTGATAGTAATCCCAGAGTTGTACCTGTGAGATCAAGGTGAATGGTGTCTACATTAACAACATCATACCTTTTCTGTCTATCCCTGCTTAAGTAACCTTAGTGTATTCCTACAGATGACACTGTGGGCCAGATCCTGCTATGTACAGCATGTGTATTATCATACAGTACAGAACTGGGGGGCTTTCAGGACCCCTCAAAAATTGGTTCTTTCAGTTCTCCCATTAGAAAGGATGCCTGGTTTTCTGTTCAAAAAAAACCCCTCTCTATCCTCGTGCCTACATTTGAAGAAAATCTGGGTAGGGGCTTGATTCACAGTTCTAAGTTTATAAAATAACTGCAAGATCTTCTGTTATATTGGAGGCACTGACAATGTTACAGGATGCTGTTAACAGCATGCAGTTGCAGGAGTTGTAATGAATGCATGGTTGCTGTCTGACATTCAAATATGCATAGCTCCTTTTGAGTAAAACACAAGCTCTCCCTCTATCTTTTTTTTTTTTTTTTAATTTATTTTAGAGAGAGTTGCCTTACTAATGAACTGGTATCTGAAAAAAAATAAAATCTTGTAATGTCTTTAGTAGGTGACACTAACAAGTTACAAATGGTTGGACCACACTTGGTGCACTGCAGGTGAATCAGGTCAGTATTATGATCTTGATGAGATACTCAGTCAAACTTTACAGATATGTAGCATGAATAAGTGCAAAAGGTCATATATATACACGTATATAAATTCCAGATAGAGAGGTCATTTTTCTTCTCAGACCATCGGTTTCCTTTGGTGGGCCCCTGAGCCTACCATATATTTTACCTTGTGACCATGGCAGAGCAATAATTCTCAAGCTGAACCTTTTCAGGGAGCACAGCTAAAGTTTCAGCAGCAGCAGGAAGCATCTGACTGAAAGGCAAATCATGTTCTTCTAGAGATGGGATGCATGCTGTGTAATTCGGAGTTCAGTGTAGGTCTGGTGGGGGGACGACGACAAGTTTAATAAATTCCTTCCCAGAGGCAGCTTTATTTTCTGCTGCCTGGAGTTACAATAGACGGTTTGTTCAACTGTTAAACTTCATTCTTTAGAAAATGCACAGAACTAGTTAAAATAAAATAAAAAAATGCTAATCATTTTTCTACCGCTCTCCTGGTAGCCCATGCTAATTTAAATGTTTGCATCACTGTCATCAAAAAGGAGGTGTCACTTCGATGTTTTTACTAACATTTAAAAACTGAGTGAAATAAACCCAGAAAATTAAGGTATTAATGTGTGAAAGAGGAAAGTTATTGTTATATTTAAAATGCATTCTAATGGGTTGTAGAAATATGTCTCTGTAGCTCACTCAGCCCTAAACTGACTGTCATACTGTATGCATCATGTAGTATCTATTCAGTAAAAAATTGTAAAAGGATGAGATGATAATGCTTGTGATTTGTATTATACTGTGTGCTCTGCATCTATTCATTTTACCTATTGAAAATTTATAATATCATGGGGGTTTTTTATAACCTTCCACTAGTTTGTCCCAGAACACTGCAAGACTGTACAAGCATACAGAGGACTATTTGTGTACAAGAGGCAATTACTCTTTTTTTACTGGGACTCTTTCAATATTGTGAGTTACAGAGCTGTGCAGACATCAGCTACTCTTCCATGGAAATAACATTTAAAATGCAGCAAGAAAGAACTACCTGAAAACATATTTCACTCCTTCATTCTGCTATGCGTTTGGCCTTGATCCAGCTTATGTATTAATTAAATTGCTTGTTTTCAAGTAATTTATTTTTGATCATATTTGTGTGCCTGACTGACAATAGCAGTTTGCTTCCCTGATGTTAACAGTAACTTGCTTATCCTCCATTCTGTCCTGGAAGATAAAACTGTAAATGGACTTGATTTATCCCTGGACAGCTATACCTTCCTGAGCTAAGGTGTTTGTGGTGCCTCATTTATTAATGGTATATTAACATTAACCATGTATTAATGCCCAGAGCAAGGATCTTTTCGAGTATTTTACAGCAAAATAGAATGGCATCCATCATTGTCATTTAGCCCTCTGTGAATAAATATTTTGTGATGCCACGACTTTGAGAGTGTAAGCCTTGCAGGTTTTTGCATGCCTTAAGAATTTCATGTGCGGTGGAGTAATGTTGAGTAGATGGATTTAATCATGGATGTTGGTAGCAAAAATCTCTTTTTTTCCAATGGAACTGGAAAATTTCTTTTTTCAGTGAGTGTTTATTTGCAGTCAGTGTTTGCAGTGAAGTAGTATGAGCTTTACTGAAGGTAGAATGAGACATTTAATGGCTTTTTATTTTCCTTTTAGAGGTTTGGGGTTTACACTTACTGTGAGAGAAATGGGTAGCTGAAATGGGTTGAGAAATGGACATGATTACAAACCACTCATTCTTTTGTGTATGTAGAAGAAAAGCAAGATGGGAATGAGGGTGGGGAACAGCTTTCCAAGTTACCTTCTTGTGAAATTTGCAAGTCTTAAGTGGATTTCAGTTTATACTCTTTCAGGACATAATCTTGTCGATACTAAATCCAGACCAGATGCTCATTTTCAGGAGAGTGGAGCTTCTGTTTCTTTTAATTAATGCTCTTCAACTCCTCCTTTGGAAGCCTGAAGCCTTCCTAGTCCCCTCAAGAGACTCCACTAACTTTGTACTTTGAAGGAGAGAATAAGGTTATTTTCTGGCTCTTGTTCTGTGAATGTGTTGCAATTGCAGAGTTCGTCTCTTCTTACCTTGAATTTTTGTAATTATCATTCCAGTGCTTTCTCTCATATATGACATTAAGAGACGAGATTGTCTACACTCTGTTTCAGAAAGTTGTAAGAGAGAAACATATTTACATACCCTGGAAAAGATCCATGTTTCCAGCAGTGCAGCAGTATGTGGTCTATGAGGGAGGAGAGAATCTGCTAATGCAGAACCAACAGGTGTGATATAAACATCATTTATTTCCTCATACAGGTATAAAACCATAAATTTGCAATAAAATTGCAATATATATGGTCAATATTGATTAGATATTTCTGTCTTCAAGTAACTGTTTTCCTGAAGAGACGTGTCCGATTGTGAGATAAAGCATGTTATCTAAAATAAGCTACTGGTATTTAAAGTTGTTCATTTATTAAACAGGAGGAGAAAGCAGTTATTAAAAAAAAAAAATTAAAAAAAATAATCTTAGCAGAGTTTGAAACCATATTGGCCCAAATTTAACTTTCCATTTATATAAATGAAGGCTAATGAGAAAGGCACTTACCTGTACCTGAAGGTCAGATTCAAACTGGTTTTAACTGCAAAGGCAGCAGCGTAATAAATATTAATACAATGCGGCCTTTGCTTGAATTGTTAAAAATTTCACCAAGGAAAATGTTTAACACAAGTTAAATGTCAAATATCAAAGCATTTCCCTCTTTTTCTTTTTAGTTTTTGTGTCTGCAAAGATTGCAGACCCTAGGGGTTAATTTCAGAGAGGTTACTGATTGCATATTTCTGAATTTTCACGGGCTAATTTGTCATTGGGATCATTTGAAGAAGAACATAGAATGCAGACCTGGAGGACCAAAGAAATATCTTGCTGTAGATCTACAGTTCGCTGACTATCTTTAATATTAAACTTACTCAGCTTATGGCAGATCAGGACAGTTTAGGTTAGACAAAGCAATTTCTTGTATCAGTCTTTAAGAGATAAAAAGTGCATTAAAATACTGGTTCTAATTAATATTAAAATACTTGAATAGAAATGCTCTTGCTATTTCTAGTAGTAATTTTTTTTTTCAGTTGTAAGTTTTTATTCACCGTTTCCTACATTAGATCAATGATTATGATCAAATTCCAAAATCATTGACATCATTGAAGTGGCCATTATCCACTCTGAACTTCCCAATCCAATACACTTTTCTCTGACCGAAGCCTCACCCAAGCAGTTACGGTTGCTTGTACATGTAAACCTTGCCTACTTTCCTAGGAGTTTGTCCCAGATTTCTCAATCATACTTAGCACTGATAGAATTTGTTGACTTTTAAGTTTAATTCTATGCCAAACTGATTTCATTGAGGCAGCAACAGAGTGTAAGCGTTCTACCTTACTAATATAATTACCTCACTTGTGCCAATTGCAAAATAAATGCAGAGGGATACTTGCCGAGTTTTTAAGAATCTGGAGATTCTTGGTCTCAAGACGCAGTATGATTTTGGATTATGTTGGCTAGTTTTAAAATTATTCTCAGGCATCCCATTTTAATTTTATTACTACAAGGACAGACACAAAAGAAAACATCCAACAGTATTTTTGTTTACTAGGCTCTTTACTTAGCCATTTCTTTATTTTGGGTTGGTTTGTTGTTTTGTTTTTTTTTTTCTTTTTCATTTATGCTGAGTATAAGTAGACAATCACATGAAAAATGAGTCCTATGCCTAGTATTTTCTATCTCAGCCCAAACATAAAATCCCAGATCTTTGACTTGAACAGTGACAGCATTGCTGCAGAAGACACATTTATATTTCTGTAAACTGGATGCATTTTTATGTTCACTTCCAATGCCAATGAACTCCAACTGTATACTGTGTAGCCCACAGAAGACTTGTAAAATTATCTCTAAATACTCAAGTACACTTGATAATCTAACCAGCGGCAGAGTCTGCCATTTAGTGCTATAAAAAGAATTAATCTCCTTAAGTAAAAAAAAATAAAAAATTGTCATTTTTAGAGTCTATAAAGAGGTAATTTTGTTCACCTGTAACTATAAGTTTGAATTAAGTGTTAAGACTGTTGATTGCCAGGCTATTCAGCTGCAAAGGAGAGTTAATAAGGAACAGCTTTCAAAGGTTGAAGTGACATATTTAAATCTCAGGAGGAAAAAATGTGTGTGTGTACTCAATGATCACCTACTGTTTGTATGCAGTTAGAAATAAAAATAAAGTAGTAAGGAAGTAGGTGAGATCTTTTTCAAGATACATTAATGCATAATAAATGCAGTTTCTGTAAAGTGGAATTTGATTTGCACAAAAAAACTAGTTACCCTGTATTCTAGAAAATACTCAAAATGAGAACACCTCCATGAATTTTGGTTGGCCTGGATTTTGTTTCTGAAGTTCTAGGTGAAATGTAATGTATGCTAAGCCATGGTTCTCTACAGAAGCATTGCCGTTTCCAATGATTTTGTATTCACAAAACCCTGCACTTTGTACGTGGGTCTAATGCAAATCGACAACAAGAAATACTCTTATATTCAACATAATTGCAGTTGATAAGTGATCAACATGCGGTTACACAGCCCGGCCCATAGTTAGCAATGCGGCCTTGAATGAAACTTCGTGTAAAAAGTTGCTGGTAGACTGCAGGATTTCAAAGCTTCAAGTCTTCCCAATGAATATGTTGAAATAAATTCACAGGTGTTTGTAAACCACTCATTTGGTCCAGTGAGTATACAGCAGCTTACGGTATAATTCTGATTTCCTCTTGCTGTCCAATTAATATCCACAAATGGTGACATGACATGGTATGTAAGTTTGTATGCTGCCATGTATTAGCTGTTTGCATTGAAAGATTGCTAATCCAGTGCAAGGACTCTGCACTATTGTCTTTTTCATGCCTTTGTATCTGTACCACCTTATGCAAGAGAGTTGGAGTGTCCGCTTGTTCTTTCATCACTCTGCCAGTATAAAATGTTGGAGAACCATCAGGATATCCCGTGGAGGGACTACAGGGGAAAAGAATAGAGTGCTCTGGATGGTTGTTCATACTACCAGCTGTATTACTTCCCTGTCAGTGATGGAGAGAGGAAAGGCCATGTCTTTTTGTCATGTTTTGTTGGCAGAGTCCCAGCCATAAAAATGGAAGTGCGTTTACAGCCAGCCACTTGAACGGGAAGAAATAAAAGTTGTAAAACCGCTTTCTAGGAACTAACCTTGAAAAATGGCAAAATGGTAATAGTTAAAACAGGGATCTGTCTTTCCTTAATGATTTTTCCTTTAAAGTATCTTTAAATAAATTAAAACACCTGAGAGATGGTTCTATATTTATGGGGCTGACAAATACTAGAAAAATGCTGTTGTCATTTGTCCAGCAGAAAGTAGTGGTTTTTAATAGGAATCTGAAAAACAACATTAACTAAATCTTTTCCTCAGCTTCCTGAGGATTTTTTTTCCCCCCTCTCTTATCTTTGGGGATTCAAAGATTTAGTTGAATTTGTTCTTTTATTTTTTTTTTAATTTTCATTTTTTACTTAATGTGGACCTATTACTTTATTACAGATTCTTTTTACCACAAGTGTTTTGCCTGCAAAAGAATTCCATATAAAATAACAAAGTATTTTAATGTTTTACTGTGCGTTTGGATTCAACTTCTTCAGAAAATTATTGCATTTAATATGATCAATGATGGGAGCTAAGTAACCTCACATAAATACATGTTCACTGACCACTGAGTGCTATTTGTTATTGTGTGATTGTAATGGTTGATCCTCTGTAAAAAGTAGAAATTGAGCTAGATATTCAAGGGATGGGATAGACCAGAGGACTGGCAATGTAATCCAAGTCTTTTCACCCTCCAGGTCACTGGTTCATATCTGTTTCAGGTTGGTAGTGACTAAAATTCATTACCATCTAATGGTTGGTCAGTGGCCTATGTAAAATGAGTTGCTGATCTTAGTCAAGTTACTTCTGGAAAGGTGTTCTTATCACAGGAAACACTGTAACTGGCACCTTTTCTGATGGATAATCCTTTTAATGGGGCCAAGCACTCGATTGTCCGAGATGAGGCTTTGTCCCCAGCATGCTCTCAAGGTTTGTTGTTTCTTCTTAGCAGCGGACATATTTCCATTTCACAGCTAATAAAAAAAACCCTGTACGTAATGTTTTAGTGCTGTGTGTGTGACCTCTGGGCCATGCTGTTACTGTCTTGACTACTTCAACATAAGAGAAAAATACGAATGTACACTCGGAGCTTGCAGCCTTTAAGGAAATATCGTAGGGAGGCAGGAAGGGTGTTTAGGGCCTAATCCTGCAGTGCTTTGCTGCTTCATACTTTCCAGGTCCTCTGTGCTCCTACACAACTCTGCAATAACATCTTTTTTTTTTTTTTTTTCCTTGTCTGCAGTTTTCTGACAAAAAAATGCATTAATATTCTTCCTAGTGCTGTAATGTTTTCTCCTTTTCTTTTTTTCTCAACCTTCCCCTTCCCAGCTGTAAAATTTGAGGCTGATTTGCTGAAGATGCCATCTCTGCCATTTGTGCCAGAATTACATATTTCTACTTTCAATTCCTGTATGTAGGTACAGTACAGCCGTGGTGGGGGAAAAGCTGATAAGCTGTATGGAGGCAGCAAAGCAGCACGCTGCTGTACTTAGATCTGAGCTCATTTCACAGACACATCAAGAGACCAGCATGGCTGAGGCGAGACCTGCTGGTCAAACTGAAAGGCGAGAGGGAAATGCACAGGCAGTGGAAGCCTTTCATTTCATAGCTTTTCCTTTCTCACTTTTCCTCTGGCAAGAAAACTTCATTCTTTTTCCCTTTCGTTCTGGCCTATATCTCCGCTGATTCATGCCTGAAGCATCACCTCTAGTGTTCACAATTTTCAAAGAGGATTCCGGTGCCGGCATCTTGAATACATATTTGCATGAATAAATATATGGTATCTTGAGTTTCAGAAGTACTGAGCTTCTGCATTTTCCAGTACTGTTTAAAAACTGGCAATTTCAGATCCAGAGCAGCACAGTACAATAAGTAATAAAACCTATGGTGAGCAGTTTGGAGTTTTTCTTGGTATAGAAGCGTTGAAAATGTGTGTGCAGTGGGTATAGGTGTTCCCTTCTACCCTGCAGTTTGCCAAGATATGATAAAATCAAGATTATTCAGGTTCTGTGTTGTTTGTGCTAAGACCTGATCCAACTGCTGTATTCATAACATAGTACTTTTATGTTTGTATATCCACAGCTAAACCCATCGCTGAAGGACACCAGACTCAAGAGAACATTTAGTATTACTTAACAGAATCCTGATGCAAAAAAAAGAGGCAGTCTGTCATCATCCCCTCTGTCTACTTAGGAGATCTATAAGGGTAAGTGTAACTATCCTGCTAGAAACCTGGAAAATATGAATTACATTATTTTCTAAGCTGTTGTCCAAAATAGAAATATATTCTTGTTTTGTTTGCTCTGACTAGGCAGTAAGTGCCTTTATTCTGTATGGTGGAGAAACAAGTAATATACTCACAATTCCTCACCAGTGCATTCATATCTGCACTCGGAATGACATTTGCTTAAATACATTTTAAAATTAATTTCAGAGCAGAATCCTTTGCTCTTAGCTAAAACAAATTGTGATTGTTGCAGGGATGGGTTAAAACATCAATTTATTTTCCATTTGTTTTCCAATACTTGTTTTCTTTCTGTGGATGTGTGCTGAAGGAACTGATAAGTTACATACAAATGAAATATAGATGGCAGGCTTCTCCACAGGCCATTTTTTCTCGCTAAGAAATAGGGCAATGAACTCTCAGTGTTGTACTCTGTTACTGTGGAAACAATTATGATTATGAAGGTTATATTCTGAATTTATGAGAGAAGCAGACAAAAGAAACTGCAATTCAAGAAACATTTAATTTAAACAGGCTAAAATAACATTAAAGAATGTTTAGTAAAACTGACCTAACTACTGAAAACTCATTATATACCTCCAACTACCACATAAAACCAATACAGCAGAGAAAATGCAGTATTATTTTTTTGTCTGAGGTTCCATGTTAGAAAATGTTGACTTCAATACTTGCTTCTCAAACAACTTTTGTAACATCATATTGTCAGGTTTCTTAAATTGCTTTAGACTGAAATATATCTTTCTTCTGCCCTATTAGAATTCCTTATTTACTTACTCATTTGCAGTTTCTTTTTTCAAGGTAGCTTGCTTGTCCCATCCAGTCTTTATTATTATTATTGCTAAATATCCCCATTGCATTTCTGCTGATTCTAACTAAGAAAATGATGGAATTGTGTCTGTAATTTTTCATCTAACATCTGCAAATCTCAGTGGCTATGAGCTGCAGTCAGCATCACTGGCCTGTCAGCTGAATTTCAGATTTATGTAACTCATTTTCCTGGCATCAAGTGTATGCAACTCTGCAGATTGAGGAACCACACGGAAAGGCAGTGAGTACTTGGAGTTTGTTAAAGTTTGGGTTAAATGGGTGTGAATAGGAGAACGTGGCTATGAATTTGAGATTCTGAGCATCAAGGTACATCGTGAATACATCCAGAGTCACCAATTAACTTTTAATCTTTTAAGCTACAACAAAGACTTTGTTACACAGCTCTTTTCTGAATAATTGTCTCACAGTGCCTTCAGCTCTGCCCAAAATCGTTGACTACAGGACATACCATTCAAGTTAACATCTCTGCTTTGTGGGCCATCATGTACATTCTGCTAAGCTGAGGCTGACTGGTAATTGCAAATAAAGATTTACAGCCAAGCCTAACACATGTAGATCCAGATATGGTGCACTAATTACCTACAGTAGTTGGATAAGTCTCTTGGATGCCATTTGACCTTAAAAGAATTTTCTTTGTAATGAGCTAGAGAGGATTTGAAAACACTTCTTCAATTCGGGTTTAGAAAAGTTATATTTAGTGAATCTTTTTTCTGTTTCACACAGAATTTAATCCAGCATTGGTACATTAGTGACAGAGGCAAGCTGAAAGCTCCTTCCAAAGGAGAAATTCCTTTCATGGTGATCTCCAATAACTTCTCAAAATAGCTGTTTTTGTAGCTTACTGATAAAGGAAAACTCTTCTTGCAAGATTTTTTCTCTGCTCTTCTCTTTTTCCTTCTTACCAAATGTCTTTTTGTCCTTACTCCTCTATGCTTGCAGTACAAACAAAAATACAAGCATTAGATTTTCTTCTAATTATTTTCAAAGTTACCCAGAAATTGTGTAACTTTATAATTTTGCACAATGTAGAAATATTTGCTTCCTGTCTTCAGTATGGGGAGCTAATGTACAGCCAGACTGATTCAACAGAGCTGAAAAGTCTGTCATTAGATGCAGAAAAGCAGAAAGGAAAACATGTTGTTGCTTCCATGGCTGATATCTGTACAGCTTTTAAGCAGAGGAAATGCTTCCTTTGTCCCTTCCCTTCGACTGATTCTTAGCACCCCTAGAGCCCCTGCAAGGGATTCATACCTTGCAGAGCAGGTACCAGTTGTTCCATATCTGGTTCTGTACTTCTGCGATTTATTCAGCCACCCATTTGCCCACCTTTCCTTGGAATTCTGCTGATGACATCCATAAGCAGATTTTACAGTACTAAATGATGGCTTCCTATTAGAAATAGGTTCATCCCTGATGACAAACACGATCAAGGGTAAGGGAAAGGTACTTCCCAACAGAAATATGGCAATCATCCTCCTAAACTGGTCAAACAGGGTAAATCCAAAGGGGAGAACAGTAGAGTCATTACTTCCTGTTACTCATTTCTTTCATCATGTTTCTTAAAGAGGAGTAGAAAATGATTGATTATGATGGTGGATAATGACAGAAACAGCCCTTACTATTGTGACATGCCAACTAATGGCCTGCTATTGCTTTACTTCCAGAATAATTTTCCTTCTGTTTACAAAACACTAAACTTAAAAGACAGCATCGTGTAACAAATAAAAACGGTATCGGGCTTCAGATGGCTGTTCATTTTTGCAATCCTCAAGATAGTGGCTGCTCAAATATTGAAATTTAAATAATTTAGAAACAAGCAAGCAAGCAAACAAAATAAACCATAGTGATTTGGAAATTCAGGCAGTGTCTTTTTGGGATTTGTTATCTCACAAATTTCCAGTACTGGAAAAATCTCAAAATGGTATCACTGGAATAAGAGAATTTTCAGACTGCCAAATCTATACGACATTTATCTCTAAGGCTGATGTTTTGTACAATATTATATCTCTAAAGTATCATTGGCCCTATCCTTTCTCATTTTGATTTTTGGCATTAAAGCAAGACCTAGATTTCATATGTAAGGAATTTTCCTGGAATCTCTTATTCAGAGAACACTAAAAACTCTACCTCTGTAAGCTACTTTTTTTTTCTTTCTCTCCTTTTTTCCCTCCATATTATAAGAACATGGAAGTAAACATACTAAATATTTAGGCTGAAAACACTATCCAATAACTCACACCCGGTACAGTATTTCTTTTAAATAGATAGCAACTGAAAAAAGTAATTGAGAATATTTTTCATGGAATACACTAAGAGGGTGTCCTAGGTAATGCAGCTTAATAAGTTTTCTCCATCTTTATTGTCACTGGTACCAGTCTGTAGAGATGCTGCAGGCATTAGGATAAACAATTGAAAGCAAGACCATCTTAACCATTTAATCATGAAAAAAAACAGTCTTCTGGAGTGAGGCACACCCACAAGACAGATGGAAAGTGCTTACATGTAATAGATAAATGATTGCTCTGTATCTTTTCATACTGATATTTGACTAGTGAGATAGAATCAAGATCAGAAAAACCTTTAACAAATAAGAACTTCTGAAAATCAAAAATATATTCGTCTGTTAATTCTGACTAACAATTTTGAGTGCAGATGTAAAACTGATTTTATGTGGGTGCTGAATAGATGTAAACTGCAGGTCTTAGCAAAACCTGAGAGCTAACTACCAATTAAAAAGCTTTCCACAATTTATCATTGCACTGCACAGCAATAAAGTGTCTTAAATTCACTGTAGTCATTGATAACTCCTTTTTATCACAAGCTAATAAAGTCAGTGCTTAGCTACGAGAGCTCTTCCTACTACAAAGTCATTCCCAGCAATCATAGCTCTGCAAAATTCATAGCACAAAATGATTCATGAACTCCCGTCATTTCACCAGCGCGCTGAAAATGGGAACAAAGCTCTGCAGTTAGGGAAACATGTTTCGAAACATTTTTAAAAGTAGAACATTGATGAAAAACATTTATCTTTTGTCTCCAAAAGAAAAAGAAGAGCTGTATGAAGATAAGTGCTGTATTTATAAGGTTACTAAACAATTCGCCAGCACAGCCATCATAGTCTATTGGATATCTGTAGCTATTAGGGTGAAAAATATTCTAATTAACCAGTGGTTTGGAATAACTCATTTTGGGTTTGTCCTGATTCACTAATCTGGGGCATGTTCCTTTGGAGTGCTGAGCATACCTGCCTCGATTGTAGAGACTTCTGTTCTATTAAACACCGTAAAAAAGAAGCAACACACAAATTTCTCAGTACAGCAGCTCCCATCGGTGTTAATAGGATACAGTGTTGTAATGTTGGAGGAGAAAATATTTTGTCAAAAAATTTCTGCTGAGACTTAAGGGACTTGTATGATCAGCCTGATAAAAAGGCATGTGAAAGTTGGTGGTAAATATGTGGGGGTGGCAGGAGAACAGCCTTGAGACGTTTCTGTAGTGCGTGGCAGACGCAACCAAAATGCCTACAGGAATCCCAGTCTGCAATGGTCCACAACAGTCTCACCACTCCCCAGTCACAGAACTGAGTAAGCACTTCCTGATTTGTGTGACGTTTAGGATGGACTGGTCTTTACCCAATAACCTAGAGAGCTCTTCCAGGACAATGGGGAACTCAGCAGCTAAGCAATCTTGCAGCCCTTCAAATAGTTTGATATTCTTTTCTGAATACATATGTGGTGTCTCTGTCTTATCTCTGCAGTTTTAAGTCCGCAGGGGGAAATACATACCACAGTTGTACATCTGAACAAGGTACAGTGTATAGGAAGGATGCTGTAGGCAGAACTTTGAATTTAATATGTGTGGGTTGAGAGCCTGAGCCCACAGTGCTGGTTGTTTCCTCAGCAGATGTAGCTCTTTTCAGTTAAGTTTATAAGCAGGTATAACTTCTTACATCATTAAAAGATCCCAAGGAGTTTCTCACTCCATGGTGTTACACAGGATGCCGTATTTTGGCTGGATGCTATCCTTTCAATTCCTCTGTGGTTGCCTTTTTTCGTTTTTTTTTTTTAAACATTTTTTTTTCCCTTTCACTCCTACTTTGGTGCTTTATGAACACAGTTGGGCTTCTAGCATGAATGTGAATATTTCTTTTTTATTTAATCACAGCTACCAGAGAATTTGGTTGAAGATTTTTCAGGTAGTCCAACAGAAAAAGAATTTTTATCCATTCCATAGTTTTTGTTGCCCGGCCTTAACAGAGCAGCATTTTTTATTTTTTGTGAATTTTTTTTTTTCTTTTTGTTATAAATTAAAGTTTTAAAATGAAGAGCAAGTGTAAGCTACAGTTAATATTTACTAATACCTTGGAAGAATTTGCAAGGCAAGCTAATCATTAATCTGCTCGATTAATTAAATTCCTGATGTGTTGAATGTAGGGAGATCCATATTCTTCTGCTTCAGTGTTTGGAAGGCACGGAGGAGAAGAGAGTACAGCACTATTTAATGGCTCTTGAGGGCTATTGGCATGCTACAGAGAAGTTTGGATGTTCTATGGAAACCAGCTCTGACTAGTGCCCACAATGATGCAAGGTTGTATCTACCTGTGTGTCTTTTCAGTTCCATTAAAAAAACACAATGTTGATCACAGTTAAAAATTCAAAATACTCATTTTCTGGAGGGTTACAGCCAAGCCAGACCATTTCTCAGAGGCTTCTCCTCTAACAGGGTTAAACACTGCCCTTCAAGCAGTTTTTGTGCAGCAATGGTCCTGTAAATCTGGGAGCAGTGGCATGACCTGCGGGTAAAAGGGGCTCAGGAACCCAAAGCCCAACACTGTGCACTGCCATGGATAGTAACCAGTTGGTCTGGAGGGCTGGCTGGTTCCCCAGGAGCCTGGGCAGGCCATACAGGAAAAAAACCCCAAACCAATAAAAAGACACCCCTTTTGCAAGCTCTTACAGTCTGAGCCACAGTAAAATAGCCAAAAAAGTTGAGGGAGAGGAGTTGGACCAGACACCATGACCTTGCAACAGCCACAGCACTTTGCTTGAGCTTTGATACTGATATTTCAAGGACTTTTTTTTTTTTTTTTTTTTTTAACCTTCAATTGTTAAAAATTGGCCAGTCCGCAGAAGCAAGGATTACAGCTCAGTTTTTGTTCTGACTTTCTGCTCTGGGTGACAAAAGAGCTGGAGGGATTGTTTTAAAGGTAATCCCTGAGCACTTATCTGTGGCCTCCAGACAGCACAGTCTGTTGCTGAGCAAGCAACTACCTAGGCTGTGTAGAACATATTCATTAGGAGTACTGACAGGCTGCAGTTTAGCTCTGACCCCGTGATGAACAGTAGAAAGGAAGGGGTTTGTGTAGGGAGTGAGGTTTTAATCTCCACCCAGGAGCAAATCCCGTTAGAAGAGGATCTGACCACGTATGTTTCGCATCATTCTGACCGTGCCCACATGAAGCGCTTCATGTGGATGATGTCAAACCACAGCGCTGGCAGATTTAAAACGAAGGGATGTGTGTCACACTACACTGCACACAGCTGTGTTCAGATATTTTATTTTTAGGTTTGAACGGCTTAGATGTAATTTTAGAAGGATCTAGCTTTATTGGGGATTAATAACTCAAATCCTACTCTCCTATATTAAACCCTTTTGACCACTGAATTTTAAAAAATTGGAGTGAAATTATCATGTCACCGGTTGTGGGGGCAAAAGCAGATGCTACAGGTCCTGTATATTTAGCCCCTAATAAAAGAATTTTTTTCTTCTGAGTTGGTTTTTTTGGAGTTTTTTATTTTGATTGTTTTTTGGTTTTTTGCAAGAGACAATTTTGTGAGGACAATTCATTTTTCAAGACAGTTCTGCTACTGAAAAGTCAATAACCTGAGCAATGCAGGATCCCGATGCCTTTGCCCAAAGACGTGACTTTCAGATTGTCCAAGAGTGTTTTAATTCTGTAGCTAAGACCAAAAGCCTGAGTCCTCTTATATCCACATCTTTTCCAGATTTTTCTCCTATTAACACTAGTAGCATTTTAATAGTAGGAAATCTGCTGCATGGTTACCTTACGACCTTAATTTTGAACAGTTAATTATGGAATTCTGGGGTTTACCCATTTTGCTTTTTTTTTTTTTTCCATTTGTTTCCCCTTTATGTAGCGAAGTGTTGTTATAATGAGTTTAATTAAGCGAAAATTAATGTTGGCTTACAATGTTAGGAAAGGTTGCTATGCGCCAATAAATCATAATTAGATGTATTTAGTGTAATAGTAGGAGTCATTCACAGTCAAGTTGCTCGTAACAAATGTTAATTGTTTCCTTAAATGACAAGCCCTTCCAATTATAAAGAAAACAAACCAAAAGCCCAGTTTTGCTAACAAACAGTATGTTTACACTGCAAAGAATATCAGTGTTTTATTCATGAGCAGTTATTCAATATGGTAAGGAGGTACTGACTGGGGTGCCTGGAGGGGTTTGAACGTGTCTTGTGCCTTGAAAAATGGTTGCTGGTTGTTTTGGTGAAGCGTGGTTATGGTTGGGGCAGGGCTGGCTGGTGGAATGTGGAGCAGAAGCTCCTGGGAAGCCTTCGTGGCTTCACTGTGCAGGAAAAAGCACCGTCAGTATGGACTATATGAACCCTGCTCGTTATGAGGTAAGACTGTGTAATTCAGAAGCGTGCAGTGAGCACTTGCGTGTAAAATAAGGGGGTTATTCAGATGAGTAAGTACCGCGCTGTTGAGGCTTCAGCGAACGATATTGATAAAGCAACCACCCTTTCGTTGTGTGCCCTTTACGTAACCCTGTGCTTACGCAGAAGGCTTTTAAAAATGTTTTGGTACACATCAAAATGTTTATACGGAAGAGCTGCCCATCCTGCCTGCAAATGTGAGGAAGCCTCTTGGGGGAGAATGTACTTTTCTGCCCACCCCCCATCACTCTGTGATTCTATGTACCATATACTGTGGCGGTGCCACAGTTAGTACGATGAAGGACAACAACCCCTGCATGTCCAGTTTTCATTTTTCTGTGGAAGATGCTATGCCATAGCACCTTCCTCCTCCTCCCCCCCCATCTATGCACACACACTTTTCTGAAGCCCAAAGGACCGGTGGTTAGAGCCAAAAGGAAAGGCACAAATCTGCTTTCACAGCAGTCGCTTAGAACAGCGTCAGCATCTCCGACAGCATTGATTTAAACTTAGACTTTGGGGACCTGTGTTAACAGAGGAGAAATGCTGCATGTGCAAGTGTCGCAGGGAAAGAAATAAAGAAATGAAAGTTCAGTATCGTAACATTTGGATTCTTTTGAGTCCTATTTACACAAAAGGTAGAAGAAAGGCTTCAGTGTGGAACTGTGCACCTCATTATTATACCAAGCGTGTAAAATTAGAATTATTTTATTTATATCTCCATTTGTTGGTCTCAGTTCTTCCAGTCTTCACAATAAACAATTCTGAGAGAGAGGGATTAGAAGCAGCTGCAGGCCTCTGTCTGATCTGAAGGGCACAGTAGGAGTATAAGGAATTTAAATATCATTCATTTTCTTTTCCTTTGCTTCTCTTTCCCCCGCCTTCCCCATGCCATTCTGCATGGGAAACAATCAGTCATTCAGAGCCATGGACAATGACCCCCTACCTTTCGCAGCCCGTATCCAAAAATCCTTTGGCAAAGCAGACCTGGACTCCAGCTAGCTCAGCACTGCTGGAAGTCACTTTCTGTGCTGTTGGACGCTGGGATTCATGAATCACAGCCTTGCACTGTACCTTCAATCAGTTGTCAGAGACACTGTCTGACCACTGCCTGAGCACTCTGTGTACTTCCACTTTTGTTTTAACGCCTTTTCAGTTTTCACAATGAGCCTATGGAACCTCGCTGGAATCAAATTCCTTTCTGATTAAAATGTCTTGTCTTTAAACCCAGCTTTGCAGCAGGGATGCCAGCCTGAAGGGTGCAGAACGGCCAGGGTATGCTTCTGGTGATTAATACAATCCCGCTTCCTCGATGATTATCCCAAATAGATCTCGTTGGTATTTTCAGCCATGATGTAGATGCCCTTTGCATCCATATAAATCTTCAGGGCAAGGAGAAAATTAGCCAAGTCTAGACATTGATCTTGTGAGGTAAATTGTACCTAGGCAGCAGGGGCTCCATTGATAAACAATGAAGCAATGCAGATAACTTACCAGCTTACTTTTAATCAATGCAACTTCTCACAATGTATTATTCCAGCAATGGGTCTAAATCACTGTGCACTATAAGAGTTGTTTTCAAAACCTTTTAATCTAATTGGAATATCTTCCTTTCTACTGGTAATAAACACTCACTAAACTGTCTGCACCTAATTGAGCTGTAGTAATTTATGTGAGCTCCCCACTGCTTTTTCTCCCTTTAATCAGACAAACTGCTTTATGTCTTTAACTAATGAAACCTAAGACTTAGCCAAGTAGATTTGATCAAATGTCACTACTGAATAAATCTTCATTAACACTGACATGTCCCACATCCTCCCCATGTCCCACTTCATCATTAACTCTGAACAACATCATCATAGAAAGGTGATAGCCACTACTTTATTTACATATATAATCAAGCAGTAGTCATTAATGTCACACCAAATAAGAACATGGAAAGACAATTTATTGACGCTTTTTGTCAGGGCTTAATAACAGTAACTGCAGTGATGCTTTTTTCCTAGAAAAGAGATCTCAGTATCCTAGACCTGTGCTAGAAATGCCACCGGCTGCCACGTATGTTCATAGAAAGTCTTCCCCGTTACAGTAGCTATTCAGATTGGTCCTTCTGCTGGTATAAATAAATATTCCTCACCACCTAGCAGTACCTTTCAGAGGTACTCAAGCTAGCTACGGTAGCAGGAACTGTATACCACCTTACCACAGGATGTTTGTTACCTTACCCAAACCCTTTGATGGTATTGTTGGATACTAATGGAGTTGGGAAGCAGGGGCTGTGATGACAAAGACTTTAAGCTGGTAAACTGGACGAGATGCAGCCGAGGAGTGGCTCATGGTGGCCAGTGATAAGGTCAGGTAAATTGGAAAAGAAGATAATTTTGGCAGTGAAGTTTGTTGGTGGTCTGCTGCCTGGCAGGCAGTGAAGGCAGGACAAAGATCTTGACAGACATGCGTGTACCCACCTGCTCATGCTTGGTTTTGCAGAAACAAACCCAAAACGAACAAAAGCCAACCAACCAAAAAAAGAAAAGTGCTGTGATTTTGAAGACTGAAAAGAGCTGCATCTGACCTGGCTTGGTATTTTCCTTGAAAAACTTCCTGAGCAAGGTTTTTGCAGAGGGCATGCATTAATTAAATTGTACCTGCTAAACTCTCCAAATACGTTCTGCCTGCAGCAGCTACTGGTAATAATTATCTTGACTTTGTATACGTGTGCACATGTGAGCCTGTCGCACGTCTGGCTCTGTCCTTCATAAATACCATGTGCGGGTGCCCTTGGAAGAAGCTCTCTGGTCCCTTCTACCATCAACCTTTTTTAATTGCACGGAATGATAGCAATTGAGTCAATGTGAGGAAAGAGCAGTCAGGATTAGGATGGATAAACCGATACTTTTATACAGTGAGATTTAGAGTAAAAGAAAACTTGAGATTTAAGAAAGGCAGAGAGTGCATTGAGATGTTCTTTAGGTTGTCTGCTATTTGTAACTTTTCTAATTATTCATCAGAAGAGAAATTTTCATAGTGTTAATATGAGCTTCTGGCATTGCATCCTAGACAAATTACATACCATAAATGTGAGTCATAGATGAGTTTGGAGAATAGCTGGAACCTAGCTAGAATTTTGTTTGCTGAGGGAAAGATTTTTTAGCTAGACATAGCTCCCATTTGCTCGTGTTCTTGAGGGTTTTATATTGGGTAGCTCTAATACTAGAAGATAAAAGGAAAATTCATAGTAGTTGATTGATATTATGTGGATTATTTAGGTTCTGCATTTCTTTAATCATGAGAAATAATATCAATTCTGTTGTACAAAAATACTCTGTGGAAGACAAACATTGTCTAAAACGTGAAGATGAAAGTACATTTGGAAAGGCAGGTGGTGATTTTAGAGAGACCTGGCTGCTGGTCTGTAGTTAATGCCATTGGTTAGGCTGAATATACCATCTACATTTATCAAGCATATTCCAAAAGTACATGATTTTACCATGGAAGTCATTTTGCCCTGATGTGGATACAGTGATGGGTTATTGAAAGCACTGCTGATTCGTGTTGCATTTTAGCCTGGTACGCAGCATTTCTCAGTAGTTAATGTTTCATGTTGGCAAGGAAGGATATGGCTGGATCCTCTAATCAGTACTGAGCAAGAATAGCTATGTGGTCTGTTAAAGGAAGTCTTAAAGCTTTGGAAAGGTCCATGGCTGGAAGATACATGGTGTAGATATGCCTCTGTGTGGATGTATATCTGAGAGAGGATACGTAGCTTTGCGTAATGACTCGTGTGACAGCCTGGTACACTATACAGAAGGAAGTTACCTTGCCTTCAGATACCTGGTATACACATACATGCCAGTTAAAAAAAGACTGTATACATAGTTTCTGAGAAACAGGTATTACAGAATTCCACTCATACATAATTCATCTTTTTGGGATATTATTTTTAAAGAGGGCACCTAGTATATCCATTAAAAAAATGCATATAGTGTATCTGGGTCAATTGCTTGGCAGTCACAACTTTTCCTTGTTTTCTTTTCTTATGCTTTAGTCTGCTGAATGTGAAAAAGATGCTCTGATCAGCTTGAGTGTGCATGCAAACAGAGCCAGAGAACAGAGTATGTTTTACAGCTTATGCTGTGCTACTGGAAAGCTGGAACCTGTAGGTCAATGGCACTGCTTTTCTTTTTCCTCTTTCAATGATGGAGGAGAGGAAAGGATGAACTAGAAGATGATCATAAAGTATCTTTCCACTGCTCCTCCTTGATACACTATTCTTTGTAATATAAATGCTGTAATAAATCATACTTTCTGTTTGTTCTGTGTCTTGGGGTCAGTGTTCAGCACACCCTGTGGAACCGTCTTTCTTTCTTTTTTTTTTTTTTTATTATTTTGTTTCAGTGAAAGCCTGTGAATATGCTCCAGCCAGCTTATCTGATTGTTTGTTCTGCTCAGCTAAGCAAACCAGGCAAGTATGCCTTGACTAAATTATCTGCTGCAAGCCTATACTGGTGTCATTTCAGTAGAGACTCTTCTGTTTCGTTTTATTCCCTTTCTTGTCTATTTTTCCTACTCATTGTTCCTTAAAGGTAGTTGAAAACAAAAATAGTCATAAAAAAGAAGCTTTATACAGTTTTTTTCCAGCAAGCACCTCTGATCTAAATGCTAAAAGCCTGAAGGCTCAAGGTGCCATATGTCCCAGATACCTTTACATGTCTAAATCATAAACATTCTCACTTAATTGCCTAGACTGCCTTTATAGTTAATGGGGAGAAATGGGCACTTTCAGCCAGTGATTGACTTGACAGATTATCCTTGAATGAGACGAGTAATGCCTCAGATGTGCCTCTCTAAGTGTCTAAATTTGGCTGAGATGAATCTTGCCCTTCTGAGAAATATAGTTCAGTCATGCCTGAGTGGCTGGAGTCAGCTCTGGGCTGGTGGACAAATGCTCCAAGTCAGCTGAGTCTCCAAGGCTCCTTCTGAAGGAAGACCTTTGGGCCTGCATGACCTTGAACTCTTGTGAAGGGCCAGAGTTTGAGATCATACATCCCAAAGTGCTCCCTTTGCTTCGTGTAAAGGACTGAAAGTCACTGTGCCTTTTCTATCTACAAATCAATTGAGACTTGCCCAGTTTTACCATACTCATAGATGTTGATGTCCTCTGCATATAGGAATAGTTAAGAAGAAAGAAACTTAGAACCAAAGTAAATTATATATATCATAAAAATTATGGAAGAGAACTTAAATATAAAATTGAGAAAATTTACTAGGTAAGTGTAAGGCTTCAATTTTTATGCTTTCACATTATGTATCATTACAATTCCATCCAGATGTTCATTCCTTGAAACTTGGTTAAAGTGCTATATTTAAAGATTTATGGACTAGTTTCCTTACAAATATAATTACCTGTGACTTACAGGCAGACTGTGACAAACGTTAATCACTGTCATTTGTGCCTTGGAAAGAAAAGGTCACACTATGTTTATATTTACTGGAGTTTATGGTATGGTGAAGACATGTATCTGATAAAACATGGTGCAGTAATGCTTTGTGAAAATCACAGAATACCCTGAAACCAAATGTCAGTGATCAGCTGTTCCTTGAGAATGGCAAGAATTCATAATCCTGGGGTGGGGGGGTGAGGGTGTTTGTTTGGTCTTTTTTTTTCCCCTCTCTGAGTCCCTGTGTGTCAATTTTGTGTCAGTTCCTGGAGATACCTGGGTGTCATGAAAGGATAGTTCCTTCACAGGAGGAGTGACTACAAAATGCACAAAACAACTATTCTGTCACATAAGGAAGCCTGCTTTGGGGACGTTGAATATTATTAATTTGGTTGAGTGGTGTTTTCTGGTCAAACTGCTAAAGGTGAAACCAGGTCACACCAGTCATGAGTTTGCATTGTACCTGAAAATTTTTCATCTGGTCATTTTTTATCTTGAATTGAATTCATGCCATGGAGTACATCCAGGCAGTTCTCATTCCTTTGCTCTTTTCCCCCAACTTCAGTCTCAAGATATTCTCCATCACTCACTGCTTCTTAGCTTATGCATTAGAGCCTGAAACACTGAACTGTAGCTGGAGAGATAAAACTAGCAGTGTCCTGTCATTTACCAGCTTGGCAGCCCTCCCAGCCAGGCTTGCACAGATTGCTCTTCCTGCCTGTGCTCGGAGCGTGGCTCCTGCAGTAATGGCATCAGGACACCCTTGGCACAGCTTCACTTGGCCCCTCTGAAGAAATGCTTTTACTGACTGTGTGATGTGAATCAGAATCACGCTGTCCTACCTAAGGACTGGCATGGCTGGCCATCCATCCGTTCACTGACCCGCGGCTCTAATCATCCCTCTGCATCCTTTCTTTTCACTATACTGTGGTTTCTTGTCCCTTAGCACCAGAGGCTGGGCCAGGCACCCTCAGTCATAGGTTTTCCCTCTTTGCAGGAGTATGTAGGCACATGAATGTGGCCTCTTAAGACGCAGTGGCACACACATATTCATCATCTTCATTCCCAAACAGGTGGATCAAAGTGACCACTGCCCATGCCACCTTGAAATCTGCCCTCTCTTCACATTTCCCCCCTACTTGTTCCTAACTCCCTGCTGCTAGTCATTGCTGCTGCCACAGACATCACAGCTGAACCAAGCACAAGCCTAAACCTTCACCTTCTTGTGATTAGAAAGGACAGCTAGAGATAGCACTAGCTGCAGAAAGCTCTATCTCCTTCACTGCTTTCTGGAAACAACAGGAAACAAGTTTTCCAGTTCAGTTTCCGTATGCAGCTGTATTCTTGCTTGTGGGAGCACTGCCAGGCTTCAACCTGTGCTGCCTCTTAGTACAACTTGCTCACAGAAGTCATTCATGAGGTCAGTACAGACACAGGCAGACCAAAGACAGGCAACCCTTGCAGCGCCAATGCACAAATACCATCCCAGTGGTGGTGTAGGGACATTTTCTGAAGTTTCTTCCAAGGCTGTCGCTGGTCATAGAAGCTGATCCGTGGGCATTGCTGCTGAGGAGCTGCCCACAGACATCACCAAGGGCATTGTCACATGTTCTGCTGGCTAAGTGGTCAGTCAGATGCAGTGCAGTATAGCATGTCCCATGTAATTATGTGATTTTTTTCCAGATCTGAGCTTCATTTGTAGCCAAAAAGTAACCCAACGTGGCTCACGTCCTGTATTAATGACAATGGAATGCTATAAACTTGGTATAATTCCTTCTTTTCCTTTTTCTGTAAAATCTGTGCAATACCTTTAACTATCTCACAAGAGTTTAATGAACTTTATAGGATTAATGGGTGGGACCCTGAGCTAGTGTAACTTTTGATCATTCAGCTGAACTAAAAAGAGCTACTCTTCTGCATTTGATCTAATCCATTTTAAGATGCTACATTTACTTTATAGGAAAACATTGACCAGACTTAGGACTGACCTCTTCCTGTAGGGCCACTTTTAAAAGGCTCTTATAAAAAAAAGCAAGGTATTCTTACTCCTTTTAGTTATTGTGTTTTAAGCATAGAATCTTGGGAACTGTAAAATTTTGCAGTCACAGATATATAGGTGAAAGTGTGATTTAATGCACACTGCCAGAGGGATTCCTCCCGTTACTGCAGAATCTGACAGTGTGAGTGAAATGAGAGGATGACTTTGATGCAAAAGAGGAATGGACGTAGCTTGGGCAGTAAGCCCTGGTTCTTGAAAATAATTGTCAGCTGGGTTGATTTTTGTCTTTGGTGAGTAATGGCTCCAGTGCCTTGGCTGCTTTCCTAAAACCATTCAGCAGGCATCCCTGGGAAGTGCCTCTTTAATCCAAGTCTTTTCTTCTCATCTGTGGACTGCCTTGGGATAAGTCTCAGTTGGTTGTGGTTTGAGGGTCCTGGGTAAAAGTGTTCAGTGTAGGGAGGCTTTGTGCAAGACAGATGGCTCTTATTACAGATCTTTGCATTACAAATCGAGGGTAACCGATCACTTGACGGGGGGTCTTGCTCTCCCTTTCTCCCTCCAGGCAGGAGTCCTTCGTGTGGAGGTGGGCTTTCAGGCTCCTTCCACAGCCAAAAGCACAGAAACATTACAGGAATGTGCTGCCCCTTTGGAGTACCTGTCTGTGCAGTCTGACCCAGTATTTTGGTCAGGGGGACAGAATAGTAGTTTGTCCCTGAGGAGTTTAAGGTAAAATGCACCAAAGAAAACTGCTAAGAAGACAAGTACTCCACATCCATCCATCCATGCTGAGATGGATAATTCTCAGTAGTAATTTAATCAGGAGAAAAGTTATCTATGCTTCAGCATCTCTAACGAAGGGAGTGGCTTTGTAACAATATAGTGTATTTTGGGGCAACTGTATTTTATCCTAATTCTGTAGAGAGGGTTTTGTGAGGAGGTAAGTGGAGTGCTGTTTGTCAAACACCATTTCTGTGGAGTGGCAGTACTTGCTAAACAATCAATAATCTTTTATACACTTTGCTTTTCTCCATTTTGCTGCATTCCTGTTTTGGTTTTTTTTACTGCTGGATGTTCAAATACAGTTAAAGAGACAAGCTTCACGTTTGGTGCCAATGTGCCGTGGCTCAGTTCACCACTGTGGTTCTGCAGTGTGAAATGCTGCTGGTATCCTCAGAATCAGTACATCCCCTGGACAACGTGGCTGCCCACATTTTGTTCTAGTTGGCCAGAGACTCGGTGTCTCTCTATCTCTCCTTGCTGCTACTGATCACAGCACGTTTAGCCCCAGCAGATGAGAAATACACTCACCAGTTGTGGCTGATGCACAGTTATAAAACATTATGGAAAAGGGTAGGAGGCATGATGGTAAAGATAAAGGGTTTGTTCTATCTACTACCTTCTGCATTGACAAATTGTGTAGAATGATTTGTGAACCAAACACCGAGTAAAGTCTGTAGCCAGGTGTGTTCTTCTCCTGTAGTGCAGGTGATCTACTGGCAGCTACCATATAGCATTGCTATATAGTCAATATATGAAAATGGATTAAAGTCTTTTTTTGGTGGTGGTTGTGAGCTTTTTTTTTTTCTGCTCTTTTGTGAGTTCAAACCAGGACACCTGCTCTGGCCCTTAGAAATTCCGAGTATTTCAGAGCTGAATTGAAATGTTACAGCTTGGTCCTGTCAGCATCTGGTAATCCTGTCTGCATCAGGGAGTATCAAGTTTTTTCCTTCACGCTACTCTTCTCCATCAACCCTGGGCAATACAGGCAACAATGTAAGCTTTAGAAAGTAATTCTGTTTTGCCGGATCCCTAATTACTTCAACCTGCAGTAGAATGTCAGTCTATCTAATTATCTGGTTACTCCTCTCCTGGGTCCAATGTAGCCTGCAGTTGTGCACGGTAATGTGGTTGGCAGGTCTGACTGACCTAGTGCACCCTCCATTTATTAGACTGGCCTTTTGCAAAGTTGGTCAAACCTCTTGTGTCTTCAAGACAGTATTATTAATTTGAACTCCATCAGACAAGGCTAGATCTGAAACTTTAGCAGGCTATAGGGAATTGTGAGAGTAAGGCTAGATAATCTTTTCTAGACCTAGAAAGAGTGTGTCCAATTAACTAGGTAAATCTTAGGCTTTGGGGCTTTTTTCAAAATATCGAGGCAATTTTATTCTGAATTCTCTATGTTAATTGATTCAGTGGAATTAATGTACACAAGAGAGCCTATTGCTTTGCTACTCCGGTTGTAGCAATGTTCTATTCCTGGAAGGGGTTTCTTGGTACCTTTAGCTTTTATGGTCTTGGTTTTTTAGAGTTTTCTTGTTTTAAAAAAACTTGGTCCTTAAACCAACAACCCTACACTGTCCTTATTTTAATACCTCTCAGCAATAAATACAGTAACTGCATTTAAACCAGCTAAAACTGATACAAATGCATCAGGCCCTAACAGGAGCCTAAGCCTGTTCAACTTGGGCTTGAGATGCAGCTCTTTGCAATGAACCAAAGAACAGGGAAGTGATGTTTCCAAATGTGTCTCCGATTTCATATTTTCACAGAGAATTCATTGGAGGGTTATTAATTATGTGCAGGAAGAGGAATGCTGTGAAGATCCAGTAGTTGCTATACACTTGGTTTACTAACAACAGTTAATTTGCACAAGCACGCTGAAGAGCCACGACGCGTGGTGAATGAACACGGGTTGAGGCTGTTGAAATGTTTGAGCCTTCAAAAGAGCTGCGTTAAACTTGGAAGGACAGGAAAATATCTGTGCACTTCCTAATTTTGACCAGAAGAGGAAGTGGAAGTACCATCATGAGAAATACTGTTCATGCAATAGTTTTCAGCTGGCTGAGAGTACGGTACAGCTTGTTGTGCAATTCTACACCCCCAAAATTTAGTGAAGCTTTGCACAGAAAGCTTTTCTAAGCCTCCAAAGCAGGGATAATTTCATATATACCATTCTCAATAGTACGCAGACCCGAACTGAAAGGGAGACCACCAAAGCTAATAATTAACAAAGATCATGAAAGCTAAAAATTTTGTGTGCTCTGCAGAATCTTGTGTTACAGGAGCCAAAATATTTGCCTGATGAATTCAAATGAATATGCTCAACATCCAGTTTAAACAATCAGGGAAACAGGTGTCCAGTTCTCAGTGAATGTCTGTATGATTTCTGATCCCTATAGGGACTTCTGAAATTCCCAGTCCCAATCAGATAATTATTATCTAGCATATTACTCTTCCAGACTCTGTCAGAAACTACTTTTGTTCCAGTACAAAATACTATACTCCCTAGATTTTCGAACAAAACCTTTTTCATCAGAAACCACGGATTATTTTTTATAATTGAAATAAGTGAAAAAAACCCCCAAACCTTTTGATAGATATTTCTTCAAACTTTTATTTCCTCGCATATCTTAGTGTAGTCTCCAGTCCAGTTTTATGATCAGCCCTACACATTTTGGAAAGCAAATGAATGTGGAAAAGCTGCTAGCATGAACTCAGAGGCTGTTTCAATATTAGTATTTCTTCTCTAACACCGATAGTGCATCGTGCAGCAGTGTCATACTTGGAAGTATGTAACAGGTTTGAAGCTCAGGGCAGAGATGTTTTATAAGAGGTGATTCCCATATGTCAAGAGTAACCATTTCACTTTAAGCATTTTTGCTGCATTTGAAATGAATAGCTACTTACTTAGGGAAAGGAATAATACATTATTTATTCTCTAACATGATGCCAGTGCCTGCGCAGTGAAAGCCTCCAACCAAATTGACTAGGGGAGCTAGAACAGTAGGGTGGGCACAGGCTGAAAGCATCGTATTCATTACAAATTTAGATGGTAAGATAACACCTTCCCAATGAGAAAAGCAGCTGAGAAACCCTGGCCTTTATTAATGGGCCTCATGAGTCAATCTGCAGCAGTGATACATCATGCTCATTTAGGGAAATGATGTGCTGTGAAAATGCATTATTTTAAAGAGCAAGAGAGTAGATTGAAACAAGTATATGCCATAAGGAAGCTCAAGTCTCTCATGATGTATGCTGATTTTCGGGTGGTCCCCATTTGCACGGCTGTTTAAGCAAGCACTCTAAATGGAAATGCACTTGACATTTTTTTGTGACTAGCTGTAATCAAACAGCATTAGAATTCAGCAGATCTCACAGAAGATGATTAAACAAACTTCTTGTTCATTCCCAGATCCCTTTAATGGGAAAATGGAGGGAGAAGATATGTTGATGAAAATGATCCCAGATGGAAAACAGTGTCTTAAAATGAGCTTGGAGAGGAATGCACATTTCCACACCCTCCATCCCTTTCCTAATGCCACTATCCCATCACTGTATTATGTTAGTAGCCACAGGGACCAGCACTCACCTCTGATTGTCAGGCACTCTTACAGAATAAATATTCAGGTAAGAGCCTTGGGATTTAGCCTTACCCTGACAGTGTGCTGGGCGTCAGATGAGGAGCAAGTTACCACTGCTTTTCGGAGTGGCTGTGTTCATGCTTCTCATACAGTGAACATAAACTGTCTAGTACCTGGTAGCACAGTTACTTGCTCTCTCAATCAAGAATATTTAAAGTACTGTGTGCCTTTCAGTATCTGCAAAACTTGTATATAAATAATTCCTGTAAAGAATCCAGTGTCTGCTATAAAACACTGGATTTCACAAACCCTTTGGGCTTTCTAAAGGTCAAAAATCATGGCCTTGGGCTACAGAAGTGCTTGGTTTTCTTGTACAGTACTTTGGGAGGTATGTTTAATTTTCTGGGTATCCATTTACTCCAGTGAGTGCTTTTGCTGTTGTTAATACCAGTGAGAACCCAGAGGGTGAACGTCATCCTTGTGATGCTGGGAAGGCAGTATGACAGAAGGAAGTCTTGCAGCATTTTCTGAAGGCAGAGTGGACATGCAACAAGTCTCCTCTCGGGCTGTGGCCGTAGTGTCCCTGCAGCTGGCAATGCCTGGGACCCCCCTCTGCTGCCACCCGAGCACTGTCATCAGCCTTCTCCTGGAGGACAGCCACTGTCTTGGCAGCTCCTGGGGCAAAATATGTAGACTAAAGTCCAGTTTGCGTGCTTTGGTGCAGGCATCTTTCTCAGACGTTGTATCCCATCTATATCAATCTGTGTAATTTAAAACATATATGACAGATTTCTTCATCCCTCCTTTACGTTGCTTTTTACTGAGTCTCGACTGAGACCAGACACAACAGTAATGAAATCTTTTGGGGTGAGTTTTTCCTGGCCTCTTTTCTTAAAGCACGCTGCAGCTCTCTCAGTAGCCCTGGTAACTTTGCCCCCAGCGATTCACTGAAGATGCTACTTACGTGTGCAACACCAAGCAGTTTTGAGTAATGTCGGTTGTAACGATGATAACAGTAAAAGAAAAAATAATGCAGCTCTTGAGGCTTCTTTCAGGAGAGGATGTACTTGGCCACCTCCTGGAGTGACTTGAAGGGGGAAAAAAAGAAGCAACTAAAATGTTTTTCAAGATCCATGTTGTACACTTGCACACACAGGGAAAGCCTGAAGTCAGTGGCAATCTTCAGGGATGAGTAGTTCTGCTACACTGTGTACTTTCACAAAGTGCATTGGGAAAAACAAGAGTCGATCATTCCTGTATGGAAATTCCTTGGCTGTGCAAGGTCATTGTGAAAGATAAAATGCACATAAACTGGGGGAACTGGAAAAATCATGCATCTGCCCAGTTGTTTGAGTGGCCAATGCTCTAAAGAAGCCGATGGCATTACAGTAGTTGCCACTAGCTGGAAGAATGGCTATGAAATCTTTCTCCTTGAGATGTCCACTTGAAATCTTGCGTGATTCTGTACTGGCTGAAAGCTGCTCTTATTTAATGGTTTAGATGCAAGAGCTGGCGAAAAAACTGTGCCCCTTGGTACTGCAGAAGGTTTGTTCCTCTAGGGGGTAAGGATTCTGGTGAAGCACAATCGGGAAGTACGTTCTGCTGCTGACAACGCGGCGCTTATTATTTAGGAAAGGGAGAGTGCTGGACACTTAGGGTTTTTTTTCTGAACCTTTTCTGTATGTTTTAGTCCCTTCCATGAAAAAGGGGTTCCGTGGAGTGCCAGGATGAATGTTAATTACCTCCTCTCTGAAGGGGACGAGCGTCTGGAGCAGCAGGCTGCGGTAGCGAGGCCGTCAGTCTGCTGCGTAACAACGTCACTGGTGCCGTCACACTCCAGCGAGGGAACCCCAACGGGGGCTGGTTGCAGAAGTGTCGAACTCGCAGAAAAGTTTCCCAGATTGTTGGTGTTTGCCAACAAATCTGTCTTGTTTTTGTAATTTAGTAACAGCTGCTGTCTTCGTTATCACTTCTCTTATTGCAGGCCTTTATCTGAGTGATGCTGCATAACAATTTGCTCTACAGCTCGGGGAAAAAAAAATATCTGTGCAAAGCAGAGCTCTGGATGGCAGTGGTTTGCGTCGGTTTTAAAACAGGAATAGCACTTTTAATTAAAGCAGTCTTAGAAAGATTGCGGTACATATTAAATATCTACTAAAGGCGTATTTTCAGTTCAGGATAAATCACTGTTCTGTTGCCAGTGTTTGAAATGTCCTGATAGAGGGTGCTGGTGCTTTATTTTAACATCTGAAATTGGGTCAGCTTCACTCGCCTTTGTTTTTAAATCTCACTGGGTTTTGTGTGTTGATAATAAACCCTGAGGATAAGGCTGGATTTTGCTTTTGTTTTGTAAGGGAGTGTGTTAGGACCAAGTCCTGCAACAATGTCCTTAAAAACAAACAAACAAACAACAGATCATGTTTGATGGGCTGCTCTTTTTAGGGAGCCGTTACAACTCGGTGTTTCTGTTAGGAAATGAAATGGCCTGTAAATGTCATAGTCTGTGACTGCAGGGATCAGTAAGTGAAGGAAGAAGCAGAGAGATGTAGAACTTGAAGGTATGCTGGTCTTAGTATCGTGACCTCTAGTTCAAGAAGACAAAAAGGAAGAACAGAATAGCCCTGTGAAATGCCTAGCCTAGGTTTTCTCTTTTTTCGTAGCAGGGCAAAATGGAAGTGAAAATATTACTACAGACTGTCTAACAGATGATAGTGCCTGTTGGTTTCTTGTGCTGGTTTGGAGGAGGAGCACTGCCTCACACCAGAGAGGCTTCCAGGTGGAATTGAATTCAAGTACATGGTCCCATCTGGAGTGATCATGAATGCAAGGGAGCCACTAAGGTGGCCCAGTCCATTAGGGACGGTATGGCCAGTTTGTCTTTGCTGAGTGTAGCCAAATGCTGAAGTTAGTAGGAAGTTCATTATGTTTTCTCATTCCAGTTCTTGTCTGACAGTTTCCTATGGTAACAAAATCAGAGGTCATCATATGTCCTTTTACTACAGGAAAAGTAAGGATTTGATGTGAGACCTTGTAGGTGGCTACTCTGACCAATCACTCCAGCAAGATGTTTTACATTTAAGCATGTACGTAATACTTGAAGAGAATGGAATAGAAAATGAATGGTTGTTTTACATTCCCATTATTCCTGGGCCTAAAATGTAGATAGCCCATGAAAGCCTGTTCCTGGAGAGAGGCACAAAAAATGTGATAAAAGCTTTGCCACTCTGTTTGCTTGCCACTGTCCCTGCTGAGATGAGTTGTGGCATGGATGCATCTACTGGGAAGTGTGATTATGAGGGTTAGGTATCTGCTGTCAGCTTGCATCACCTTGCTGGTGTGTCCCAGCAGGATGCGTGTGAAGCATTTTCCCACCCGAATCCCCTAAGGTCGTCACAGCCTGCATTTGGACTGAGACATGAGGAAGGGGATTAAGACTCAGGACTTTTGAGTGCAGAGGCTTCTGCTGCTCTGTAAAGTGTCTCTGCTGCTTGAGAGGGTTTTCCATTATCAGCAGCGCTGCCTGGCATCTTTGTTGTAAAAGATTGAGGGGAAGGAGGCCAAATGACCATATAAGCAGTTGTGATGCCCAGTGGCACAGGTGAACAGTGTTGTTATGAAAGCTGTACTGCTATCTTGGAGCTAGTGACAACTGAATACTCTTTCTGGTTTGGTTGCAGAGTCAGGGTAAAAGGCAGTAAAACTTTCAGTATTTTTCTTGAAGCGAAAACTTTAAAAAATGTAGTTTCAGGGTGTTCTGAAATGCTTTGCTTGTTCCTGAATCAGTGTCTGGTTCCTGTGCAGCTTAGCAGGGAACTACAGAACATCTTGCCTTGTAGGTGAGCTTTTTCTCCTTTCCGATCAGAAGATCAGCAATGTCAAAGATCTGGAATGGATACTTTGGCTTATCACCAGTGGTTAGGCAGTTCTGAACGGAACTCAATTTCCTCTGCCAAATGAAGTGGTGCAAAGTAATAATAGGCTTTGGATGCAAAGACTAGTTCTGTGATAATTTATAATTTACGTGCTGTTACAAATCCTCCTGAACTGAAAAATCTATGTGCAAGCTCCTTGCCTGTTTTGATAGGGTATTTGCTCATGCTTGATACTCTTGTGGAAATGTTTTGGATATGTATGCCACCTTCAGTTGTTTGGATTTGCTTGCACTGCTGTTATCACATTTCAGCTAAGTTACCTCTCACGAGGCTTTAGCTTCTATGCTGTTTAATGTGACATTCTGCCTGTATTCCTAATAGGTATTTTTAAAAGCAAGAGATTATACTAGTCTCTACCATGCTCCAAAAAAACCTTTTCTTGTAAATTCTTAGACAGCTACAGCCTCAACTGAAAAAAAATATATAAATCCTGAAATTAGATAAATCCCAGCTTTAGAGTGACTTAACTAGTATAGCAAGCTATAGAAACCATAGGTGTAAGCTTAATGAAGGAAGTCATTAATAGCATGCTTTACTGTAACTTAATAGGATGTGGAACTTCAGGAAATGTAGAACGCTCAGGTAGAACTTAGATGCTCTCCCAAAAGCTGAATAAAGTATTTGAGTAGGAACTATTTTTAGATCATCAACCAACCAAGTCCAGGTTGGGTTTTGTTAAGGTTTTTTTGGTGGTGATGGTTTTTGTTTTGGTGGGGTTAGGTTTGTTTGTTTGTTTTGTTGTGGGTTTTTTGTTGTGTTTGTTTTGTTGTGGGTTTTTTGTTGTGTTTTTTTTGTTGTTGTTGCTTGTTTGTTTTTGAAAATACTTCTGGCAGCAAAACTTTCTGGTTTGGGAAACGGAAATTATTCATGGATTTGGAACCATTCTCATCTCTTCAGATGCTCAGTGTCCCCAAAAGGTTATTTTGTTATTTCACTGTTTGCAATTGCAAACAGTGACTAGTGAGGATTAGGGAGAGTATTCTGTCTGAATCCTTTTATAAATTGCCAGGACTTGCTCTTGTATGCGCTACTTAAGATTGATCTGATTATAATCTGAAAGCTGTCCCTCCAAAACTCCGATGGGGGCCATAGCTTCTGTGTGAAGCCAGCAGAAATGTACTATGCAAACTTGGAAAATCCAGGAAAATCTCCTACATGGGCATAGGATGTCTAATAAGTGGTGGTGAGGCTCTTCAGATGCCAAAGTCTCTTGCCAATGCATGAAGAAAGGACAGATTGGCTCCTGGTTTTGATGTAGGTTTTAGACATGGGGAAGGTTATGTGTTAGTATCTTGAAAAGACATAACAACACACAAAATAGATAAAAACGAAATCACAAAAATGTTTGTTCCTTTCTGCTGGTGGCTCCTGGATTGGATTCAGGCAACTGGATAATGAAAAGATGAAACACATCGCACGTCTTGACTTCTCCAGCACCCAGGTACAGGTCAACGAAGTCTCTAACATTGTGGACATTTTTAATGCAAATGCTTGTATGTTTGTCTTGGGAATTAAAAGCCATCTAAATTGGGCGTTTAGGTGACTTCACAGGAACCTCGTATTAAAGCACTCTGGTGCTTTGTTGGATAGGATGAGGATACGTGGAAATAACACCACCCAGTCAGTGCAGTCCAAAGACTTTGTCTTCAGCAGAGCCAGTGCAGGGATCGCATTCCCTTCGGCAGCCAGCATACCTCATGTGGCTCAGGGCTGTTTATTTGTGACTGAGGCGAGGGGTTTCGCTGTCCTTGGATTGGAGTCTGTGTTGTGGAGAGCCTTGCCAGATACACTAAGCGCTTTAAATATCTGAGCAGATGCCTCCTGGAAGCTCTGCCACCAGTGTCAGTTGGGAATCTTATCCCTTTCCTTACTAAATCTAGACTTTGTGAATTTACTGTCTCTGAGAAATGGTTTATCTCCCTGAAATTCAGCTGTTGAGTTGCTCCATTTCCTAAAGATTTTCTCTTTTTCCTTCATCAGTTTAATGTTATGGTAATGCCTATTTTATGTAATATTGATACACCTCTGCCTTCCATTTCTCCTGCTCTTCTCTCTGTCAGACACCCCCAGTCTCCCCTTTAAGTCTTTCTTCAGAACCCAGATTTTTCTACATTCGTTCTTTGCCCTGTCTCATTAGGTATCCCTCACCCTTTGCACTTTTCGGGCCACCATTACTCACTTCAAAGACATTACTGAGTCCTGAGAAAAGTGTAATAGAGGGAAATTTATAGAGAAGGAGAGGGAAATAGGACCTTTGGCTGGCTCTCTACTTTTTTATTAACAAATACCCTTTGGTAATGAAGACTTCAAGGGGCCTTCATTAGGGTTTTAGAAGAGAACAGCATGAAAGTTAATTACCTGGAGCCAAGAATCTGTATTTTCCCTTCAGCAGTCCAGTACTATGCTTTAAAGGCAATCAATGGAGAGTTGTCTGGCAAACATTCAATCTTCCCTTGAAATGTTCGGTGTAATTAGAGCCTCTCCTGTCTGTCAGGAGAAGACAAATTGTTTGTGGACCGTTAGCGGTTGAGTACTGTAGTATCCCTTCAACCTTTATCATAATTATATTACCAATATTCATGGAAATTTCCCAAACTGAGAAATGGGAACATACTACTAAGCTAATTGCTTGGTAATGAATTGCTGCTGTTCACGGAGAAACACACTATTTATTTTTTTCCTCTTGATTTTCTTTACAGCCCTCAGTATTTGCAATGCAAATACAAACCAACTTAGAAGCTTTCTGCAAAAAGAGTCATCTGTCCCATGGTTGTGGCTAATTTTTGTTTCTAAGAGAAAAAAGAAAATCTGACTCTGTCCAAAATTAACTGACACAAAGATGTCATTAGTTTCACAGAAGCTCCTGGCAGCTACTTATGGGAAAAATAATTTTGGAGCTTTTCTTTGCTGATACTTTGTTGATGCTTTAAAGCCATTGCGCCTTTGCGTGTCACTCTTGCCTGATAACTCACATTGTGATTGCTGTAATGCAGAGACATACCATGGACTCAGACCAGTAATAACTCTGGGAGACATGTATATGTGTGTGGGATGGAGATGTGATGGAACAGTTGATTTGGGTTTAGGGAGCAGTAATAAATGCTTAATCATTTTTGGAGTGTCTCAGTAGTGCTAATCCTTGTCACTGCAAGCCTTTGAAAAAAGATAAAGAAGTTTGACTCAGACAGTTAATCGTATTAAATAGGAAGAGAAGTGGATGGATGAATCAGTTCTGTTTGCTTTGTCACTCTCAAAGCAGCCACTGTTTTATAACATCCCGTTGTTCCACAGTGTGTGAGAGTGAAGTTACAGAAATGATTTTTAATATAGAAGGCTGACCAGGTTTGGAGTCAGCTGCAGATGAGGTAAATTGTACATCAGGAAAAGAAAGCTTATCTCTAGGCCAAGCTGACCAGGAAGTTTTGGATGAGGTGCCAAACACACAAACTGCAATTCAGCTGCCTCCTCCTGAAGCATGAGTGGGAAATACCATTGAAAGATTGCAGGTTTCAGTGAGGCTGCAGCTCTTTCTGCCACCTGAGGGTCTAACCTAAAACACCTAGCTACGTTGTGGTATTTCTTCCATTAAACAAGGAGTTGTAGGAATGCCTTCCTATTTAGTACATTAGTTCAAGTAGACTGGGACATAGAACTTGGGTTTTTTGATTTCCACTACATTCTGTAGTGCTCTTGTGTGCTAAATCTCATACTGATGGTGTGCAATACCTTAGAGAAGGGAACAGGACACGCTGGGTGCCCACCTTAAAGAAAAGGATGCATATTTCTATGCGTTGCTGCTAAGTAACTGGTCTGCATCACATGTTCTTGTTATAATAAACCTACTTATGGGCCTCTTGTTCCTGTTTGGAGCACATCTCTGATACAGTGGCTCTTCACAGTTTGGAATAAGACCCATTTCACTGTTCCCCTCCCCGGGCTGATTTACATCCAGTACATTATATTTTGTGTGCCAGGTACTTTTCAGAGCAAGCACATTTAAGCTCTATTGTATTGACATGTAGGCTTTCGATCAGTTCTCCATTCATGGCAACTTCTCTTTTCACAAAGCTTGCCACACAGAAGTGCTGTGCTGTTTCCCTTACCCTGTTCTGTGCCCTGCCACAGTACACTGTCCCTGGCTTCTCTCTCGCTGTTCCCCTCAGTGGGCAGTGTTCCTTGAGGAAAACATCTTTCGTTTTCTTCCCTGCTGGTTTTTGACCACCTTTTTTTCCTATTATATTCACCTGGGGTTAGCATGCTTTTTTTTGTTTTCTATCTGGCTAGCCTATATTGACTTTCTTGGACGTTAAAGATGCTTAAAAGCAGTTTGAGAAACATATTCAGAACTCTTCCTAAATGGTGTTGTCAGCTTTTCTTTTTGCACTCAGACAATCCCTATCCCCTGTGGAAGAAAGCATGGGACTGCCTTCCTTTTTTCCTTTTTTTTTTTTGAATGTGACTGGCAAACTGACTAGATACTGCAGAGCAATCCATGCATGAGTATAAAGTAAAGCCTTGACAGATCCCTCCGCAAGCCATACACAAAATGATTGCTGCTGCTTCACAAGGGCTGTAGTGGGAAACCGGTCCTGGTCTTGAGCCAACTTTCATGTCCTAATCTGACGCAGGGTAGGATTTCTCCTGCTGGGCTGTGGTGAGATCTGTGTTGGATTTCTGGGCTTTCAGAGTGAACCTGATCCAGAAGACCCAAGGCAGAAATAGCGTGTTGATCATGGAGAGAGAGACAGAGAAATGGTGTTGGAACTGGCTATAGAGCACAGTAATCCTTTGCCTGCAGTTCTTCCAACCCTGCTGCTTCCCACGTCACTGACTTGTCCTTCGAGCATCTTGGTACCGTGGTGGCTGATGTAACTCATGTTGGGGCTGTTGGACTGGGAGTTTTAAAATAGCTCTTGAGACAGCATCCAGCAAACAGGCCACAGGAAAACCGAGACAGTCACAGACCCAACCTGTCTGCGTCCTAACCAGGAAGGACTAGGAATAATTCTGTATTTTAATGAAAAAGTTAGAGGTTTAAATTATATCCTTCATAAGAAAGCAGTCTAGGAAGCTATTCTTTACGGGGCAGAGCAGGTGTGATTGGCCTTGGGATAAAATAGGGTTTGGATTTGCAGAAGGTACAAAGGCTGTCTCTGTGTAGTGGAGGAACATGCCAGCATCTTGCTGCCAGGAGACATACATGCTTCATGTCCTGCCTAGATCAGCGGGGAATATCAGACAAACCGAGCTGCTCAGTAGCGAGAGCGCAGGTGCTGAATGTCAGCTCTCTTCCCATCCTGGCTATGGCAGCAGCTAGTGTGGGCAAGCCAACTGCTCTAGGTTATACAAATCAAATCAGCATGGAAGTGTGTTTTACAAAAGGAGCAACGCTACCAAGCTGCACAGAAACAGCTTGGGTGCCTCAGACTGATTTTGTGAAGTAATCTGCGTGACAGAGAGATTTATAGATACCAGTGCAGTGAAAGGGTCAGTAAACATTGTCCCTGTTTCTTTTCAAAAGTCTGGGCTTTTTATGAATAATATATATAGCCACCTTCTTCATATTCTGCTCTGTTCTGTGTATCTGGGATGTTTCCTCAGTATTTACCTTTAAAAAGTACTGTGAGAATGTACAATGCCTGATCTGTGCAGGACTGCAGCCGTAGCGTGTGCCCCGATTCTGCTCCTCACCTGGCTGTAGTTACAATCGTGAGCTCTTGTTGCTTCCTAATCTGCCTTCCTGGACAACTGCTGCCCACTGATACTAAGTAGGAACGCCCAGGCTGATCTGCCTGGTTACTAAATGGTGAGGAAAGGAGTGAGTGTAAAATGACTTCTGTAGCTTCAAGCAGGAGGTAACACTTGCACCAGTAACACATCACTGCACGTGGTTTGGATTTCTTGGTGGTGTTGGTTTGGTTTTTTTTGAGTTCCTGCTTGATGAATATCTTCCAACAACACTAATTTATAAGACCTGGCTGTGGCCTGGAAAGAACAATGCTGGAGCCCTTAAAATTTTGCTCAGTAACAAGCATTTGATGACTTCATTAAATGTCATGGATAGTGACTATGACAAGAACTCACTTGTATTTCAAATACTGTAGTAAGAGCAGATGATGTTTGACAACAGTGGCATTTGAACAAAGTTACATCTAGGGACTTACGTGTAAGTTCTCATTACCTGTTTGATCTCATCTAAATCTATTTGTAAAGATCTTTCAGGAAATATTTCCTGTAACTACAATCTGCTATGCTCTTCTGCTAGGAGAGGCAGGTAACTGGTATTCTGTGCAGAGTGATGATCACAGAGCACAAATGAATGCCATGAATGTGATGTCATTTGTCTCAGTCTGAAGCAGGCAACGAGTGCAGAATAGCTGAGCTACATGGAAAACACTGGGGCTGAGGGAAGACAGTGGGTTGTTCTGAAGTAGATCCCTCATTCATTTCCTTACTCATGGAGAGACTTAGATGAACGTTTTCAGAAGTGTCACTGCATTTATGTTAACTACAAAGGATGCTTGCAAACACTAACTCCTTTGTTTTTTTTCTTCCTTTTTCCTGTGGGCTGATAAGAATTAAAGGCTTAACTTTCTATTCCCTTTAAAGTAGCCTACTCAAAAGCAAGGCATGCTGACCGTGTAAACTGTGCCGTAAGAGTGTCACATCCACCACCAGCCCCAAGGGGTAAGTTAATAGCTTTTATTTATAGTACATAGCTCCTAATCAGCAACCAAACTTTTTCATGTGGGAAAGCATACATTTTTTAGGTGAAAGCTAGCCTTTAAGACTACAATTGTAGGGGCGGATTTTCTCCATGTGAAGTTAGGTAAAATGGCTGGCATATCTAGTAGGGGTTCAGCCACTAAAATGCAGCAACAAGTAAACTTGCATCCTGTAAGAAAGCTGATTGATGGATCTTTCTTCCTTGTGCACATCTGATTTATAGATACGGATATTTCTTCTCTATAACTTGCCACGTTTCTTGCAAGGCTGAAAATTCTTTGGGAAAAATCTTTATCTTACCTGTCTAGCTTCAGTTACTGATTTTTCCTGTTTCTAAAGGTGGTGCTTTTTGCTTTGTTTTTAATACTGTATTCTGAGAGCCTGGAGACACATACCTAAGAGACATAATTAAAATGTTTAGCTACAGAATGTGTTGGTTTAGATTAACTAGCCTTTTGCATGTTTGCAAATGAAGAACAGTGCATTTTGCATGTTCTATTCTCCCTCCCTCTCTCCTTCCACCCCCCTCAGCAAGGAAAAGTTTGCAGCCTGTGTATCTTAAAGTATCCCTCATGGAGCCTTTGTAAGCAGCATCTTAAAGGTTACTCCTAGAGCCTGGCTAAATGTTACCAGCTCTTTAGGGAGAGTGACAAAGATACCCACTAACGTGGAGCTGAAATCTTTTAAATCTTTTAAGCCTGGTAAACCTTCTGATAATAAATAAGAAATACTTTGCCTCTAATATTTCATTTTATGCTTTAAGGTGCACCTGCTCACCTCTACTTTGCCAGCAAAATTAAATATTAACAGCTTCTCATTAGTATTATAAGCCTTTGGGGAATATCAAGTTTTAAGAGAAATTATTTACATCAGTCTGTGGATGAGTTTTCAAAAAAAAATTAATTTAGGAGCCCTGAGTTGCCTCTCTGAGCTTTGTTTGATTAGATAACTAGTGTAGGTTTGCTCTCTGAAGGTTAACAGAGCACCACCCTCTTACCTCCATCTCTCTTTGCCCAGTTGTTGAGGACATGATGTTTTAAAATGTCATTATTAGGAAAAAAGCTGCAATAAAACCATGATAAATATTTTCTTTTAGTCAAAGGAAATTTTCTTTTTACATTCCCCTACCTGTGGGTTAGTTTGGTGGCTTATCCTAAAACATAGTTTTTAGGAGGGGAGTGATTTCTCTGATGATTTTAGTGATCTGACAACACTACCCTCTTGAGGCAGAATCTCAATTTTTTGCAATCTCAACTGCAGATCAAGTCTCCTTTCTCCAGATCCCTATGGAAAATTTAGAATTGCATTGTAGGAATTTGTGTGTCTGTTACTTGAGAGGTGTTTCCAGCAGAGACTGATTTTATTTATTTTTATTTTTTTTTTCTTCAAAATTCTACACTTTGAATTCTGTGGAATTCCTTGCATTTTTATTTTCTGGCTGCTGGATGTTTCTGTGATGCTAACAGGGAATAGTAGAAAAGAGAAATCTGCTGTACCCCACTTTGAAAGCGTGTTGGCTGCACAGCATCAGTTCTAATTTGCTGGGAGTCCTGAGCCTGTCCAGAGACAGTAATCCTTTACCAATTAGGTTTCATGGGGATGAGAAGAGAGTTTGTGGCCAGGTATATAAATTAAAATTATGATGTCTGGTAAAGGTCAGAGCCACAGAAAACCCCAGAGAGTGTTGTTTATGGCTCCAAAGCAGTTTAAACACTGTGATTTAGCTTAACTGATATGATTCACAGAAGGAAAGGAAAAAAAAAAAGCATGAGGTGGTAAATTAAATGAAGTGAGACCATCTGTTTTTATACTGGTGCAGCAAGTGGCATTAAGTTTAGAGATACCTCGCTGTGATTGGTGAGGACAGCATTTCAAATCTGGTGTTGGAAACTAGGTTGGAGTTGCTGTAAAAAGAGGGAAAATGTTGTGATTTGAGATAAACTGGCTACTCTCACAATAAGTCTAATCACACATCCTGCTGTCCAGTATTCTACAGTTGTTCTGGATCTGGAATTTCCTTTAAGGTTCTAAAATAAGATTGTTATACAAACCCAAAGGAAACCATTAGTCTTGGAAAGAGGCTTTTTTTTTTTAAAAAAAAGAAGATATTTGCTTGGAATAGATTGTGTAGTCCCATGTCTCTGTCAGATACGGATCCAATCAAAATTTACCATCTCTTCCTGGCAATTCCAAGATTTTTTTAAAATCTGGTTTGAATGAAAAGTGCAGTACAATTATATTTAACATCACTATTGTTATGACAAGGGCCCATTCTTTAGGAATCTTGAAAGATTCACTTATCTGTATTATCAAAGGAACTTGACATTCTCTACAAATGTGCATACATTAGCTGACTAGGATGAAGGACAACACATGTTGCTTTGAAAGAGAGATTAAATTTAACAAAGAGTTGTTCCACAGAGGGTAGACAAGTAAGAAGCACCAAGATCCTCACTGCCTCATTCATCTGTGGTTCGTAAGAATGTTTACAGAATGGCATCAGCTGATAAATGCACGTATTTCCAGGAGAAATTATCTGCTGTATGCAAGCAGTAAAAGTATTTGGGGGAAATTCTACTGCAAACCCCCACCCTGAGCTGTCAGCTTTTCCTGTGCTTCTGCTTGTGGGTCAGCCATGCGCTTCTTTGACTTCATAAACGAGTAAATTTTTAATGTATAGTTAATTTGGTACTTAAAAACTTCATGTTAGTCCCTACTTTCCTGTTGTTACAGAACTCAAACCACAGAATGTAGACAAATTTTCAATTTCCCACTGCCTTTGGAAGATTAAATCCATTGTAACATCAGGAGGAAAGAAGGGTTAGCACTGGAACAAAGTGTGTGTGTGGGGGGTGAAAGCTAATCCTCAGAAGGGGATGTGCTAACATAAAAAATGTATCAGTAGCGTGGTTGCACATAATTTGGATGATGCTGTTACAGCCTTGGGGGTGTACATTCCAGCCCATCAGAGTTTCCTGGGACCAGCAACATTTCCTGTGCTAGAAATGTGGCACAGACAGAACAATTCTAGGTATTTCTTCTTCCCAGTGTTATCCATTTCTTGATACTGCTCCCCAGCAGACATGGAATTGTCTCTCAATTAGTGGCATCTCGAACTTCTAGGCTAATTTCTGTGTCTCTTTTGCTCAGTACCATGTATGCTCTATAAAACCAGATACACAAGAGTTATTTCCTTCTCCTTAGCAAGGGGATGAGGTGCTGGTTTTGCGGAATGGGTCAACCTGATAAGTTCAGAAACAACCCACTTATTTATTTTTCCTCAGTAAGACATACTCTGAGGATGTAAAGAGAGGTAAGAGCCATTGCTGGAGACAGGACAACCAGGCAGGATTTTTGTCAGGAAGTGTAAGGCATATAAGCTTGATTAAAAATCCTGTTTCCTTACTATGTTTAGGGCCCTTTCATGGGTCCTGGCTGACAGAAGCTATAATGCCTGTCTAGTCAGGCTTGCAAAGGTGTTAATATATTCCTATGACCCTGCACAGGGTGTAATGCAGTAGTCCTGGTGCAAAATCTACATTTTATATAAGATTGCTTACACTGACCATCTGAAACAAGGATAAGGTAGCTAGAAAAGACAATGGAAGACACATTCTTCCTTTTATCCTTCCTGCCTGTTCTTCTTGATCTTTTTAGATAACCAGTGCAGATTAATAACAGATCATAATATGGGGCTTAATTAGTTTTTCTTCTTTTCACTTGCTTTTCACTTAAATTTGGTCCATCCCAGCCATAAAAATAATGATTTGTCTGGTTTTAAAATAGGAACTTCTAAACCATCTTGGCTTCTTTTTAACAGTTTCTTGGTTGCTGTGGTTGTTGGATCTTTCCTGTAGCCAGGGAAAGCTATGAGCTAGTGGAAAATGCTGTGCTTCCCTAGGGTTTCACAGGAGTGATTCTAGGGGGTTATATTCTGTATTGTTTTGCATAGTATTTTAATGCATACACACATACATGTTTATATACATAAAAATTGTAGGAGTCTGTGTCTAAAGGGACACATGGGACTTCAGTGTGATCTCTTTTTTTAACTATGTCAATGAGTTTACACAAAGACCATGTAGAAAGCACTTTTTACAATCACAGAAAGCTGGTTAAACTTTTTTCTCCTCATTTTTCCTCTCTCTAGGAATAACATGCAGTAACTGCTTGGCATCATCTTTCTCAGGCAGTTTCTACCTCCAGAAAATGATTTATTAACTAGAGTTCAGCTGCTTTTTGCTTTTGTTGCTGTTGACAAAAGGCATGTTTAAGCATGTTAAATTGGCTTAATGCAGTGGACAAAAATGATGGCTAAGAGTAGCAGAACTTGCTGCCAACACATATTTCTTCCTTGTACCACTTATAAGGAATAGTTAATCTGACCTCAAAGAAAAGAAACATATGCTCCACCAGATAAGGTGCTAGAGATGAATGAATCTGTCTGCTGTGGAGCATTTGTTGAAGTAACAGAAAAAAATATTAAAGAAAAATTTAAAAAAATTAAAAAAAAAAAAAAAAAAGGAAAAAAAAAAAAAATGGAGCATGAGGGAAGGAAGAGTTAGACAGCCAAGTTCCAGAAGGGGGAAAAAAAAAGTGAAGAAAAGCTGGGAAATGAGAAAAAATTGCAGAATGAAAGAAGAGAGTGTGGATTAGTGAGCGTGGATTAGTGAGAGGGAAGGTAGAGAGGCAGGTCTGCTGGACAGTTGGCACTCCCTCCAGGGCTTTGCTGCTTCATTTGCCCTCAGCAGTTCTGGATTGTGGTTTGAACAGCGTGGGTCTTCTAAAGAATTGAGCTAAAACCCAGTAGTGCTGCTCGTGGGGAATAGTTTTGTAATTGCATAACACTAATAAGCAGCTCTGTCAGTAGGATCTCCCAGCCTCGGGAGTACATGGCAGGTACACAAACATTTTTGGAATGGATTATCAATTTTAATTCCAGTCCAGTGCTAACTACACAGAAAGACAGAAAAATTATATGGCTAGCTAGAAGCTTGAGATAAAGTCTAGGTTTTTACAAAGGAGGAAATTAAAAATAAGAAGCATAAACAGAAAAGAAAGAGGAGAAAATGAATCTGAAACACAAATCTGGGTGGCTGTGAGGAGGCAGCTTTTCATATCCAGGCTGTTGGCTGCGGTCTCCTTCAAAGGCAGTGGCAGAGATAAAGGAGGAAGATGATAGTGCTGATGGACCCGATATGTGGACGCTGGAACCTGATCTGAATTTCAGTTTCTTTTAAGCAAGATGGCACTAATCTCTGGCATGTATTTTTGGTATGTCTCATGGCTTACAACGGACCAGGGGAAGTGACGGTATTTGGATTTCTATCAAAGCAAGGTTTTTCCTTTTGTCTCTGCATTTTAACCGATTTCCCTGCTTTTACTAAGAGAGAACCACCGTGAACGTTTGGTATTTTCAATTCATTCTGTTCTGACAGGGTATGGTTTTTCTCCAAGAGGCTGTCGTGGTTTAAGCCCCCCCAGCCAACACAAAGCACCATGCAGAGGGTCACTCACGGCTACCCCTGCCTGGTGGGATGGGGAGGAGAAAATACAACAAAAGGCTGGAAGTTTGAGACAAAGGGCAGGGAGGGCACACTCGCCAGTCCTGGTCAGAAGCAAAAGACACACTTGACTTGGGGAAACAAAACCCAGTTTCATTTTAACAAAACCACCCCTGATTCAGGACAATGATAATCAATACAACAGGATCATGAACACACCTTCCACCCACTCTTCCCAGGCTCAGCCCTGCTCCCTGTTCTCTACATCCTCCCCTCCAGTGGCTCAAGAAGGGCTGGGGATGGGGGTTACAGTCAGTCTGTCCTGTGTTGTTTCTGCTGCTCCTTCCTCCTTAGGGGGAAAACCTTTGGTATGGGAGGCTCTTCTCTTCATCACTCAGAGAGTGCATCCCTTGGCTGTTTGCATCTCTTCTAATGGTTGTGGGTTTAATTCTGGAAGCCCTTAATGCAGTCTGGAAGGTACTGCCCTTTCCTTTTCCCACCTTTTTTGCTCAGTAATTCTAGTAATACGGTGTGCATTTTGGGAACTTTGATTTCAGCCCTTCCACAAATACCAAAGGTATCAGCAAACTAAGTGTAGACATGAATTTAATTTTAAAGTAATGTGCGTTTAATACTGAAGTCAGCAGTGCTGTTCAGGTGGTTACACTTTTAAGTATTTGACCAGTGATAGGAAGTAAAGCCAATAAAGTAGGGTTTTGGTTTATCTAGAAAGATATCTGGGTGACTTCCACAAAATGGAATCAAGACTTTGTTTTTGAAGTGGGCTAGTGAATGTCTTCTGGACAGGAACCTGTTCGTGAGGGAGGAGGGAGCTGCACCTTAGCTGAAACAGTGAGCTCTCTAGCCCACCTTGGCTGGCTGTGGGTTGTCTACAGATTACAGTCAGTGTGATATTAACAACAAAATCAATTAAAGCAAAAGAGCAACAAGTCAATAAAAAGAATTTGTTGATATCAGCAGTCAGCTTGGGTCAGTCCCTGAGGATGGTGCAGCCTGAGGCTGAGCCAGAATTAAATGTGTTCGTGTTTAATAGAATTTTGCTTTTCTTGTTTTCTACTGGAAATGCTACTATGGCATGTAGTTGGCAGCAGTGACCAGACTATGGTTAAACAAAGTGACGTTTAAGGAGATGAAAAATTGCTCTGGAAGACAGACAAAACCAGTCAGATTTGCTGACAGGCAGATGTCACTATAAAATCCTTCTCTCGATGGGCAGCAGCAGCTAAACTGCCCAAAGCCAATTGAGAAGTTAGAAGGACTAGACAGCAATGCTTGCCTGCCAGCACAGGCTGCCTGCATGACTGCATGCTTCAGCACTATGCAGGGAGGAAAAAGGAAGAGAGATGAGATTTATTGCTTACACTAACATTTATATTTCACCTATTTTGGTATTAAAAAAAAAAATTAATATTGGTAATTAAGGCATTAACAAATCGGGGAAACTTCCGTTGTTAAGATTCATACTTGACATGCTAGGAATTTGTAGAGTAGATAATGGCACTCAAATGGTATTTCTTGCAAATTCAAATTTGTATGTAGCTATGAAAATAGCAACCAAAAACTACGACATGGAATGTGCCTGAATTTCAGTCTGATCTCTCTTAGCTAAAACTTTTTCTACTGGACATTATTGGCAGGCACACTGTTTGTTAAATGACAAATACATGTGCTGCATTGTGTCTGCAGATAATTACTCTGGCATCCCAGTGACAGCATTTTCTGTGTCAAAAACCTGCTTGCTCAAAAACAGGGACTGGATTTAAAATCTGGGTCAATTTGTAAAATGGAGCTTAGCTGAAGTTGGAGTGGAACCTGATGTGAACAAGCCACTCTTTGAATTTTCCGTCGTGCGGTCGCATGGTGCTGCAACTTTTTACATGCAAGTGACCAGTTGTTGCTATTTGGGTTATAGGACAGATGGAAAAATAAAGAAGAAAATAAAACAGTGAGTTGTTCTAAATTGACACTGGTAAATTGGCACTGTTAGCTCAAAGTGCTTGTGCCTTTTCTTTGCTAAATATGTCAATATAGCCATCTCAGATGTGTTAAATGGTGACAGGCAAATCATGCCCTTGTGGCAGAAGTGGCATTGGCTGAGTTATGATTAACTGAAGCTCCTGGGACTCGTATGATCTTTGGTCACTGCATCTGACCATAGGAGGAAACTTTTTACGAGGTAAATCCTTTTGCTCTGTACAGCTTCTTCACCAGCTTTCAGAGAAGAAGCAATGAAGTTGTTTCCCTCAGTGGCAGAACTACATCCCAAATCTCTCCACTAGCCCAGCCAATTTTAATGTATGTTCTGCACAAATGTATCAGTCTATACTTATTTTCATAATTATGCATAGTGTTGAATTAGAATTTCTTTCTTTTCTTTCTTTTCTTTCTTTTCTTTCTTTTCTTTCTTTTCTTTCTTTTCTTTCTTTTCTTTCTTTTCT